>SNQJ01S0006853.1:0-12541 GCA_010110895.2 Picea sitchensis | reverse complement strand
AAAGTGACATTATGCACTTTAACCAAAGTCAAAGTACAAATAGACATAAAGTAACTAGGACAAAGTGCCAAATGACTTTCCCACATGTGCTAAGGAGGGAAAACACATGGGGAACACCTCCCAAGGTACACAAATCAACAAGTGGAAGAGGATCAAGTCCATGTGCTAAATTATGAGAGGCACCAAAGTGTTACCTATGTTTTATCCTCTACAAAGAAAATCCTCCACAAAATTTAATTGTGGAGGTTTGCATATCTATTTTGTGAATTAAATTATTTTTCTTTTGGTTGCTTCTATTGTTTTTGTTGCTACTACACTCAGTTTTGTTGGTGTATCTGACTCACATAAAATCCATTTTAGGAACATATATATAGATAAAATTAATTTAAAATATAAAACACAAACATATATAACTAATTTGTATTTATAAAAACTAAAAATAGTTTATGCTTGCAAAAAAAAAGTGAAAATATAACCAGTGTTATTAACAAACACATATGCACCACGTTCGGTGCTCCTTATCAAACATAAGGCACAGAACATAGATGTGTTAAACATAACACACCATTGTGTCATTGTTAGTCCATCACCTATATCTATAGCAGTGCATTGTAATATATGGTGCATTGGTTAAGGGTTAGTGTTAAATGACATGGTGCGCTTGGTTATATTAAACACACTGACTCTCTATGTTAGTTCAAGAAAAGGATGCTTGACATCGGTGTGTTGTCTTTTCGTGACACATTGTTAATGGGCGTGTTTTAAAAGACACATTGGAATGATAATTTTTAAACTATTTTTCCCAGTACAACTTACTTAATTGCCCCGATGCCTTTCATTTAAAGTAACGCACCAACGCTCCATTTCATCTCAGTATGGTTGATACTGGTGCATTTGTATTATAATGCACCGTTGATGGGGAATCCCATGAAACAAACCGAGATGGTAAATGCTTATTTATTTTTCTCATTGTGCTATAGAACACATCACTGGTGCATTTTATTTATTTGACGCACTGCTGAGGAATGTTTTTGTTTCAAAAAGTTGTCGGTGTGTTTATCTCAATCACACACTTCCTAGCATGTTATCAATGCTTACCATAAGAAGAACTGCGACGAAAATTTATGAAAATTCAGGCCGATGTCATGCTCTTTACAACACCACTGCGTTGCTTTGATCCAGTTGCATCGATTGGTGAAATTGTTGTATATGAACTTATGCAGTGTGATGTGTTAATATAAATGTACCAGTGCTACCATTCTATTGGAGCACCTATGTTTTATTTAATGGTGTGTTATGTTTTCAAGAGCATCGGTTATATGGAATCTACCGAAACGACACAATGCAACGGTGCATTTGGTTAACATAAACACATCGTTGAATTATTTTTATGAAATGTTCACATGGCGGTGTGATTTCTCTTACGGACAGTACCATTGCGCTATAGTTTCTATACCACTGAGTTGATGTTTATCGGTGCATCATATAGTATAACATATCAGTGCAGTTTATGTCAGTATAGGCACCGCTCTCTTATATTGATACATTGCAAATTAAGCGGTGTGATTTGTCACTAGGAATAGACTGGGGTGACCGTGTTATTGAAGAATCGTTGGTTTGTTTAGCGGGGTGTTGTGAATAGTAGAGAATCGACCATGAGGTGTCAAAGGAAGCGACTCAGAATGTCAAATCAGTTAATATTTGTTCCAGTGCAGAGATGTTAGTTGCACTGGTTCTTTTTTTTAACTGACTGCACTGCTTAGTTATATTTCTTGTGTCATTTTTTAATGGTGCACTTGGTTAAATAGAACGCACCAATGCATCAAAGTTAAAAAAGCACCAACACGTTGTTAATCGGGCGTTGTCCTCTATAATGCACTAGATGTGGGTCGTTTATGAGGAAGCCTCAGAGACGATGCTTACTGTTAAGTTAAAACTTGGATACACCAGATGTAGTGGTTACTATTAAGTTAGTATAGGACACACCATGTTAGGGTGAGCTGAATCAAAATGGCGCATCACATGTAGACCGAATTTGTTTTTGAAAAAACTTCCAAATTTCAAGCTACATTCAAATTTTAAACTCATGAAAATAGAAATGGGAAGGTAATTTTAAAGTGGTTGTAGCTCGATTGGTTGGGGTGGTTATTTTTCTCCTCCCCACCCAAGTTTGAGTCTCATCTATGCAACATGCTTCTCTTTGTGAGCCAAATATTCTCAAAATACTTGACCCTCCTATGTTCTCTGGATTTTGAGGGGGATTACTGTGGATGTAGAGAGCTTTGCGCCATGAACCACAATGGAAAAAAAAGAAATGGGAAGGTAATAAACAAATTACATGGACTCTTGTGTCTCGAGGAAACATGGTTCCATTGTTGAGAGGCAATGAAGATTTGTGGTAATTTCCAAAAAATGGAAATGTATGGAATTTCGATCGGTGGAGCTATTCAAATCACTAAGATTCATGAGCATTAGGGCATCCATGAAAATAGAGTAAGCATTTATGCTTTCTTGAGATATTGGAAGCATTGGATGAGGTGTCACAATGAAAATCGGTTTGTTAATTTCTTTTTATTTACCCTTACCGCAGTGCGTCATCAGACATTTTGTACGCATCAGTACATAAGATTCAATGGTACCAATGTGCTTTGATTCATTCTTGTTATTTTTTATAACTTATGACGGTGCATTTTAACATCTACGCTCTACCGCATTATGTTTTAGTTGAGTATTGGGGCGAATGTATTGTATAAGCGCACCGAAAAAATTTGTTCGCAAAAACCTTCTGACCTCTTGTATCCGCTGACAACCTATGTATGAACAGTAGTGGTGTGTTTGATCATTTTATTACCAGTGCGGTATTTTTATATGTTCATCGGGTCATATAGTACTGAAAAGTGCACCGAAAAAAAAACCTTTGATCACCCGCCTTCGCTACAACCTCTGCTATAAACATCTAAGGGATAATTTTTGGGGGCAGGTTTTGTAAAAACCTCCACAAGAAGATGTTCTCCTTGTAGTGAGGAGCTTCTTAGTAAACACACGAGTGAGGATCTCATGGAGGAGTAGGTCAATGCCAAGGAAATGCTTAGTATTCAATGATAAGCCTTGTTAGTAAAGCTTATGGATCATCTTTTTTTTTTCAAATATTCTTCTTAACTCATATTAAATGTACAATATGGGCCTTAGGTCATTATTGAGGTTGATAGATTATTATAAGTAAGACATCCACCAAGGTTCCTTTCTCATTGATTAGACAAGAGGGGCACTACGAAGCTTTGATTGTAGAGCTTAGCATATTATTTATGCCAAAATAGGGACCAATATGACAAACTTGGAAGAAAAAAAAGATGATGTGTCTAGTGCCACTAGCAAGGTTCTCGGTTACAGATAATTTAAGGCCAAAAAATTCCTCCTCGACCTCAAATATCTATTCGATAATCCCCCTAGAGTAAAATATGAGGAGGTTTATGTATGATATTTACAAGCGGATTAATGTCAGTTTATATTATAACTACAAGAATGATGAGGATAGTATCTTGGAGAAATTCTAGTGACCCGTGGAGGAGAAGATGCGAGCCAGAGCGTTTTAGGAGTGGCAGAGGATCAAGTCCATGAACTAAATTATGAGAGGCAATGAAGAGTGGCCTCCATTTTTTCCTTCGCAAAGCAAAACCTCCAATAAAATTTAACTACAGTGGTTTGCATACGTAATTTTTGAATTAAATTGTTTTTCTTTTCGTTTCTCATGTGCTCATCATCTTCGATTCACATACAATTCTTTTTAGGCACATATATATAAATTGAAATTACAAAATGCACACATATATAACTATTTTATATTTATCAAAAACTGAAATTAATTTTTGTTTGCAAAAAACTGTGGAAAAGTAATGGGTGCTCGTATAATTGATAATACACATCGTTCCCGATGCGCTATATCATAAATAAAGCGATGTCGGTACTCTAACACATCGATGCTCCATTTTTATTCAAGCATTGGTATGTATTTTAGCGGTGCAATGTGTTTTGTAATGCACTGATAATGGGGCGTCCCACAAGACACACCATTATGCCATTTTACGTATGTTCTATGCAACACGGTGTGGTGAACGCACCACCTTATTAATTTTTTTAGGTGGTAAACTAGGCGGTTTAGTTGGTTATAGGCAATGCATTAGTACTCCATGTTCCTTGGAGCATTGGTGTCTTTTAGCAATGTGTTGTCTTTAGGACACACTAGTAATGAGGCATTCTATAAGACACACTCCTATGATAATTTGTTAAATATTTGGCCCAGTGTCATTTCATTAACAACACTAGTCTGTTGTGTGGACCTAGATGCACCGCTAGGTTAAATTTTTTATGATGGAAACTTGGCAGTGTAGTTAGTTAAATAGAACACACTAGGGCTCCATTTTTCTTGGAGCATGCACATTTTTTAGCGTTGTGTTTTCTTTTAGAACACACCGGTAATAAGGAATCCCATAAGACACATTGTTATGCTAAATTGTTAAGTATTTTTCATGGTGCCTTGTTGTACACAACACGGGTGCATTTGGTGGACTTTAAGGCAACACTAGGCTAAATTTTCCATGTCAAAAAGTAGGCAGTGCGATTAGTTAATGGAACGAACCGGTGTTCCATTTGTCTTGGAGCACTAGTGTTTTGTTTAACACGGCGTCGAGGAAAACACATCGCTAGGTTTATTTTTCAACATTTTAGCAGTGTCGTTCTATGAATGACACCAATGTGTTTATTGATCATATATGCAAAGGTGGTGATGCTTCCTGTAAATTCACAAGATCCACCAACTTTCAGGGCAAGCTTAAGTGTTTAAGCACACTGTGTGAAATAACAAAAAAACTAAAAATGGCCAAATTTCAAGTCAATTTCAAATTTGAATACAATGAAATGAAAATAACATGGTGATAAACAATTTACCTGGTCTCTTCTCTCTGAAGGAGGCACGGTTGATTCGTAGAGAAGAAATAATAATTTGTGGTATTTTCCAAAATCTGGAAATGTGTGGAATCGACTGGTGGAGCTATTGAACTGATTGTAGAGCATTGCAAACAGGGCGGTTATGGAAGGAGAGTGAGCAACAATGTTTGTCTGAGAGGTTGGAACCATAGAATGACCTATAATAATGAAAATTAGTTTGGTAAGTTTTTTTATTTTATTTTACCTTGCCTAGGTGCGCCCGACACTTATACGCATCAAGGTGTCATGTGTATGCACACTGACACACTTTTCTTAGAGTGAAAGGTTGATGTAATCATGTGTCCACTATACCCCTATGGTTTCCATTCATAATGGGAAAACCGTCAATATCATCTACAAATTAATGTATTCATATTTTCATTTCAAATTATCCAAATCATAGAAATTAATATCATTGGTTGTGTCGTGTCAATGCATCTTTAATTCATGTATGATATCATATAAACTTATAAATAGACCATTCACTCATCATCATTTTAAATTCAATCAAATATTAATAAAAAGTTCAAGTTTCATCATCACAATATTAGTCAAATAACCAAGTCATTTGTAAATAGATTCCCTCAAATAATAAAGTCTAGTATGTCATAACAATCAAATAAATTGAAGCACGGTGAGTTAGATCAAGTGGATGAGTGTCTTTTTTTTCTCGAATGAGGTTCTGGAGTCGAATCCCTAGCCAGGAGCCTGTTTAAGGCCTCACTTGATGTCCCCACCAGGTTAGGCATGTAATCAAGATGAACGGTTTATCCCATTTACCATCCATGAAATGTGGGGAAGTACTCGGGGGTTTCCCATGCTATATTCCCAGGAAAAAAAAAAACAAAAAAATTGAGGGGAGGTGTTATAGAGGATATCATAGATTATACCAAAAAATGGTTATGTGGGGACTGCAAAATCCCTAATTTAGGCATGGGTTGATGTGTCACAATTGAGAAAGAAATAGTCGTTCCGTCGAAGGCAGTTTAGGAAATTCATGCAACAAGGGGGTGACGGTTGGGAGGAGGAAGAGATGTTGGATTTTGGCTCAGACCCATTGGAGGGTGTAGATATTTGGAGCTCACTAGCTAGTGTAGGGACTTTCCCTTGTCATGCCACATCTCTAGTTCAGGTTATCATCAATCTTGGGTCGACATCAACAACTATCTCCTCTTTGGTTTTGGAGTCAAGCATACCTCTGTTCTCAAGGTCTCTTGTGCCCTTTCTCTCAACAACAGATATTTTTGGTGTGGATCTGGTTGCAAATACTAGTGGCTCAACCTCAATAAAGGTTTATCTTCATTCCTACCCACTTTCTTCATGGGCGGACTCACCACGGTTTGAATTTATCTGGGAGATGGGGCCACTCTACAATGGTGAGCTTGGGTTTTATAGCCATGGAGATATTAGTTTTTTCGAGCCCTCAGACTAGATCCCTTTCTTTGGTTCTGCAACGCTGAAAACCTTCAACGACCTTAGCAGTGTTTCGAGGAACTATTCAGAACCTTTTCTGTTAGCATAGTTCATTGATTCAATTTTGGTTCATGCTCAACCAACAGGAAAAGGTAAGGTAGGGTTGGCGCCAAAATCTCCCTCTGTGTTAGTGGGGGGTTCTACTCTGGCACAAGCAGAGGTTCACTCGGGTGGGAGCACCCAAGCTGGTGGATGCGTAAAAGAAAGAACAATTGTGTGGCGACAAAGGGTGGACCAGTAAGGCTGGTTCTAAGGGAGGATATTACCATGGCCCAGGTTCTGAATATGTCTTCTAAGGCACTAGTAAGGAATGATTGGGGCCGATGATTCAATGCTACAACCCTAAAGGATTGGGCTGCCTCAAACTGGACAGGGAAGTTAGGCTACGTTCCCGAGGTAAAGGTTTTTGCAAGAGGTTGGATTATTTTCAAATTACAAAAGGTTGAATATTCCCTTTTGGCTCTCAATAGGCCAAGGACATAGATTCAACCCCAGTGATATTCAAACCATGGACACTGCTCTTCGATGAAGGAAAGGAGCGCATGGATGTTGTCCTGATTTGGGTTCACCTCCTCTATCTCCCGTTATAATTTTGGTCAAAGTATATTTTCAAGTTGATTGGTAATTACCTAAGACCACTCTTGGACTTTGATATGTCATTCCTGGCATCAGATGAATGTGTGTTTGCATGCATATTAGTTCAGATTAACCTGTGGGAGGGTTTGGTGGAGGATATGGAATTGGCCTTAAGGGAAAATATCTTTAAGCATAAATTGGACTACGAAAGAGTCCCTTTCCAATGTCGGTGTTGCCACAAGCAGGGGAATATATCAAATCAATTCCCTCTTCCAATCAGCACCAAGAAGAAGGAGGTGGGTTGTGGAGTGGGTAAGGTTGAGCGGGGTGCATCGACTGTAGAACCTAGAAAATTCCCTGAGGAAGGTCATCCACAGGGCGAGGAATGCAGGGAATGCAAAAGGAATTTAGTCAGGAATACTTCACATGGTCGATTTCCCTCCTATCAGATAGTCTCAGTGGCACGATATCCTTCTGAAAATCAACCTCTTCCCCCATCTGCATGCTTTATAGTTGCAGCTCCCAAGTAGATGAGCTTCGCACCTTAGGGTATGTCTTTTTTGTCTTCCCCCCCCTATCAATTTTCTTATTATTTCTCTCTATTTTAGGTAAGGACTAGAAAAGGCCCTTCTTCTCCCCCCCCCCCTCCCTCCACACAATTTTATCCTAACCCCGTTCCCAACAAGTGATTTTGTTTCTAAGCCCCAACCCCTCCCTGAGCACATGCCCAAAGTTGGCCCTTCTTCTTTTCCCCTTGAAGACTCTAAAACCTCTCTATATTCTAAAGAGGAGACCATCGTATACAACCTTAGAAATCGGCAAGTGACCGAGGCTTTGGGGATGACCAATCCTGGTTTGGGGGAAAACCCTAGTTCATTGCTAGGCCTTAAGGGTAGGGGATGAAAATATTTTTTTCAAAATCCCATAACAAATATCTAGTAGATGTGGTGGTAGGTACACAACAATCCATAGTTGGGGCACTTAGATCAACGAATCCCCAAGAGCGGTTTTCTCCATGAATATTATCTCCTTTAACTACAGGGGCGTGGCAGGCCCATAAAACAAACTTCCTTGAAAAGGTTGATGGCCTCCCATCAGGCTGGCATTCTTTTATTGCAAGAAACTCTGGGATACAATGGGACAGTGACCTCTTTGTTAAAATCACTCTTCGCTCGTTGGTTTTTTATTGTTGTGGACGCCTGTGGAATATTGGGAGGGCTGGTAATATGAGTTAATGAAAACAAAATACATATGTTAAACTCATGGGGTTTTGAGTTTGGAATAGGGGTGGAGGTTCAAGTTGATGATCTGGGAAGGAGTTACATAATCCTAAACATATATGGACCCTATCATGATAGGTTCTCATACTGGGAATCGTTGACCCAAAAATCCTTCTTCCTCAGGGACAATTTGGTCATTGGGGGATACCTGAATTTCTCTCTAGGAGAAGCATAGGTCTGGGGACTGAGAGCCCGAGCTAACTCCCATACATATTTATTTCGTCATTTCCTCTTTGAGAAGGGCCTCTCAAACCCCTCTCCCTTGAAACTGAGTCCCACTTGGAGAAACAAGAGGAAAACGAAGGATCAGATTGTTAAAACACTTGACATATTTTTAATTTCAGACATCCTCTTGAAACAAGACTTGCTTTACAAGCAATGGATAGGGAGTGGGGGAGACTCTGATCACTCCCCCATATTCTTGAAATTTGAAGGAGGATCGAGAAATCCCCGAGCCCTTTAAAATACAACCTAACATGGGCAAAGGAGGAAAGATTCCAAGTGATGGTAAAGGAGTGTTGGGTTCCTTTTGACTCCTTGGGAGGTATTGCAACAGGGGTCCACTTTGTTTCAAATCTCAAGAGACTGAAAAGTGCGGCAGTGAAATGGTATGCTGGAAAAAAAGGGATGATAGGGTTATGAAGGAGGCTCATAAGGCTCTACAACACATATACGAATCTAAAGGATAAGGATACAACTCCCCAAAATCGAAAGAGGCCCTAGTGAACCTAGAAAAACTAAAAATGCATCTTTTAGAAGAACAAGAGGAGGTATGGAAGCAAAAAAGTTGAACAATTTGGTTAAAAAGTGGAGACAACAATACCAAATTTTTTCATACCTTTGCAAATGCTGGTATCACTTCCATGGAGTTACTACTATCCAAGGATATGGATTTGGCTTACCTATTATATCATAGTGCTGACTTATGGAGCTTAGTTGATGCTTAACTATGACTAATATTACTGTCATATGGTGGTATGATTACAACTAATATGATGTGTTCCCGGAGAAGGATAAGGAATATTAGGAATTCAAACTGGAGCCTCAAGGACCCCCTGGATAATGAGTTAACGACCTTTTAGGATCGAGCCCAGTTAGGGAAGATTCATTTTCAGACATTATTTAAGGCCTCTAGGGATGCAAATATAGCAGATATTCTTCGACTTTCTCTTTCTTTCCCATGGTTCGTTAATGAAGAAACAAATTGTGATCTTATGGAGGAGGTATTAGAAGATGAAATCAACACAATGCTCCAAAGCTTCCAGAAAAACAAAATTCCATGTCCAGATGGATGTAATATTGAATTTTACCTAAGTTTCTATGACCTGATTGGTAAAGACCTTCAGGATGTGGTGGAGGAGTCTCATAAAGAGGGACATATGAATTCCCCCCTTAACGCAAATTTTATTGCCTTAATTCCAAAGAAAGAAAATCCCCAGTGTATGGATGAATTCATACATATTTCCCTCTGCAATTGTTTCTATAAAATTATGGCAAAGGTCATAGCAAGATGAATCAAAAGGGTTATTTCTGAGTCAATCTCTCAAGAGAAATTTGGCTTTCTAGAGGGGCTACAAATACATGAAGCCATTAGAGTATCCCAAGAAGGAAGGAATTCATTAAAAACAAAGAATATCAAAGGGGTGGTCCTAAAAATTGACCTATCCAAAGCCTTTGATAGAGTTAGTTGCCTTTATCTTAGGATCCTACTAACTCATCTTGGGTTTGAAGTAAATTTTATCAGATGGGTTATGATCTGCATCACAACCTCTTCTTTTTTTGTACTGATTAATGGATCTGCTTCCCCTTTTTTCAAAGTCGAGAGAAGTCTCCACCAAGGATTCCCACTTTCCCCTTTATTGTTCCTATTGGTGGTGGAAGGTCTAAGAAAGGCTTTAAAAGTGGCAAGAATGAACAAGGACTTCAGTGGAATTTCTTTAACACGTACTCTTAGAATCACGCATCTATTTTTTGTGGATGACGTTTTGATTTTATGCAATGGTATGCGAAGGGATGTTGAACATCTACGTGATATACTGGATGTCTTTGACAGAGCCACTAAGATGAATAATAATGAGAGGAAGTCCACTCTATCATTTCAAAATCTGGAGGAGGATGATGTTTAAATCTATAGGACCCCCTTTCCATTTGAAATAAGACCTCTTGATGAGGGTTTGAAGTATTTGGGATTTCACCTCAAGCCCAATTGTTACAAGAAGGTGGATTGGATGTGGATGCTAGAAAAGTTGGAAAGTAGGTTAAACAATTGGAGTCATAAATGGATATCCAGATTTGGAAGATTAGTGTTGTTAAAATTTGTGTTGGAATCCATACCAATTTATTGGATGTCATTAGCATGGATCCAGATAGGTGTTCTTGAAAAAATCAGAAAGATCTGCTCAAAATTCTTATGGTCAGGATCCCAAGAATCATATTTCCTTCATTGGGTTAAATGGGACAAGATGTCCATCCCAAAATATTCAAGAGGATGGGGACTCAAGAATATCTTTCTTTTCGCTAAGGCATTGGAAGCGAAATCAATTTGGATATTAACTTCCACATAAAATATCTAGACGTGGGTTGTGACTCACAAATACATTCGGTCTAATTATCTTCAAGAATGGATAAGAAGTCCTTTAAATAAATGTGCCTTGGCTTCAATCATTTGGAAATCCCTGGTATCATCTTTTGATGTAATTGTTGATGGACTAGCGTGGAGGGTTGGAAGTGTAAACAAAATCTGTTTGGGCAAGGATCCATGGTCGGGTAGTAGAGGAGCCCATATTCTTCCAGAACCCTTAATCCAAAATGTTCATGACAAGGGTTTGATATACCTTGATCAAGTTGGTGAACCTGTTAGAACCACTATCTAGTCACAGGAGTGGTAGACTTGCCTTCAGATGGGACTGGAGGAAGAATTTGAAGGAATTTTAGCGCTTTACACCATGGCCTTGAAAATGGCCCATATTTACCTTCTAGATAGGAAAGATGAAACGATTTGGGATTCAGATCCTCATGGAGTATACACTCCAAAAATAGGGTATATTCATATGAATGTTGACTTGTATTATAGGGATCTAGACTGGTGCTGGAAAGGATTATGGAAGCTAAACTTCCCTCTCAAGTCCAAGATCTTTATGTGGTGTCTTCAAGTCAAAAAAGTACCTACTTGGGAGGTCTTGAAGAAGAGACAGATAATAGGTACAGGGTGGTGTTTGTCGAGCTAAATATATAACATATGAATCAACATTTAATTGTCAACCCGGGAAGGTAGACTTAGAGGAACCAACACAGGAAATGCAGGGTTGAAAAGTGGGTTTAAAGGATGCCAAACTAATCTCTGAACTTCTAATAGAAACTTGCTGGAAGAAGCTACTGTACTCTACTATGTTCTGCACTCGTTTGCACTACTTTGTACTACCCTGTACTAACTTCATAAAACTGCTCTGTAAAAATGGTCATATGCATGTAAAAGGTCTACTGCACACTAATGGCTGAAAACAATTAAGTTCTTGCTACTTATTACTCCACACAACTCAGCAACCTTCTATTTTATAATGCAATGAAACCCTTTACTGTAATCAAAGGAAACTTCTGTATCTCATGAGCTATCCAGGCTAGTTCCTAAATGTTAAGCAGTCTGAACTAAAAAATGAAATCAATGGCTGAAAAAGATAACGTCTAAACTTGAATCTTGAAATGCTAAACCCTCTGTTACAATCAAATGAAATGTTATTTCTGTTCTATTAAATCAATGAGAAAACTGGCAATGTAATATGATGTCCAAATATGAAGATGGAGTCTACTGTAAATGCAATCTACACAGCTTTGCTTCCATCGAAGGGGGACCTACCTTCTCTGTCAACAGAACGTTCTTTAAATCAACGCATATTGGAAAACAAATAGCTTACAAAGAACTTGCAAATAACAGAAGGCGAATTAATGAAACTCTTAACTATTTTATTGAAAATAAGACCAATACAAGTGCTTTGAGATTCGATCTTTGTTCCATCCTTCCATCTAATCTATGCTCCGTCTATCCCCTCCATTTCTCAAGCATAGCAGCTCTTTATATAACGTTTCAGATCTCCGGCAATGCATGGCTTTGCGCCCTAGATAAACAAGGAGTTACAAAACGGTTTTAAGAGTATCACTGGAGAATGAGACACGTTTTGAGACACGTTTTACACAGTCAATCGTTCCACGATTTTCTTCCTTGCGTTATACAT
>SNQJ01S0006852.1:201891-212516 GCA_010110895.2 Picea sitchensis | reverse complement strand
ATGATGAATAACTAGATAGTTTACATTATTCATCAATGACTAACATCACAATCACATATCAATAGTTTTATGGTAATGCATGATCTTGTGTTGTAAACTATCCAACATGTTGAATGAAATATGTGATAGATAGATAAGTATGATACTAAAGTGACAAATGTCATGGACAATGAATGGGAAATGGTATTGTAGGAAGCATTATTTTGTTATTTATTCATTGGTTTAACACATTGCTATGATATTTGTGCAAGTGAAGGTTGTAAAGGAAGCAATATTTCCCAAATTAAATATTCACTGAAAAATCTTCGAGAACAACAACACCACCAGAACATGGTCAATGATAGAGTGTTGACCCTAATTCTTATTGGATAGTTGGTTTTGATTGATGTTTTTGGATAGTTGGTTGTCATTGATGTCAATAGAAGTGGTTGTCATTGATGTCAACATATGTGATGGCTGCATTTGAAGAAGTCTCCAAACTCGTCCCCTTATGGCCTAGATTTAAGCATGGCCCTCATGGGAAGACACTTTGAAGAAGTCTACAAGAAACCCTATAGGTGTGGTCATGAAGCCTGAAGTTGTTTGAGGAATAAGGACATGAAGGACACTATAAATGTTGGTAACACACTCATATATGGATATTCCTTTTCATTCTACTTCCAATGGTAGGTAGAAAGTCACGTAGTTCCTCACCGTTGATGAGTTATTAGGTGATGAAGTTGGAAGACCTGAAGAATGGTTAATAAGCCCTTAAATGATTATAACAAGATGCCACAAGTCATTAATTAAAGGGTAAAGTGGTTATAACAAGAAAGTACAGGTCGACCCATAAGTTAAGGGAAGAATTCACTTGGACAAGTATAAATACACTTCAAGAAGCCTCTCATTCTTACATACACAACTTTATTGAATATCTTCTATGTGAGCATACTTGATCTATTTGTAGAATATAAGGTAGCAAGTATGATGTAGTGAAGGAAGTACGAAGGAGAAGTATCAGGATTATAGAGGAGAGTAAGGGTTCCTGATAAACCTTATTTTGGTTGACCCCCGCGAGTCAGGATACTAGTGTCCCGCAAGGCATCCTCACATGTTGTATGACACTTGTTCCACGAGGCCCTTTGTGATGCATGGGTTAGCCCCACGAGGCTAAACTAGATTTCAAGGAGGATGCTAGTACCAGGTTGTTGAAGGTGAGGAAGAGCTATAGGTCTGAAATCTCATATATCAGGTCAGCTATAGGTCTAAAGGTATGTTATTCTATGACTTTTAAGGCTTACATCTTGCAAGGTTAACACATGCTTGAGGCATGTCTATGTGAGTTTTGGTATATGCCTTGAGGAACATCTTGGATACTTGGCATATGGTTTTTTGTATGGTATATGCTTGAGGAATATAATTAGCTATATGGCACATGTTTGATGGTATCTCTTCGTATATATTTTATGGATGTTGGAACATGCTTGAAGCACATGGTTTGAGGTACATTTTGGTTACATGTTGGTGATGCGATGGTCATGCCTTTGGTATATTTTTGAGATATTGGTATATCCTTGAGGCACATATTTGGTGCATGGATTGAGACACATTTTTGGCACATGTATGAGTTTCATTTCTTGGTGATATTGATGCATTTTTGAGGCACATCTTGATAAGGTTATGGCACATGCTTGAGCTACATGCATTGGATGTTGTGGTACATTCTTGAGGCATGTCTTTGTGATGTTGGTACATGTTGAGGTACACCTTAGTGATGTTATGGTACATTGATTAAAAGTATATTTTTTTTATATTGTTATCTTGGTATCTTGGCTATCTTGGTTATGCTTGATATGGTACATGATACATGGCTATCTTGGCTATCTCATGATATGCTTGATGTACGTGATGTGGTACATGGTTGATTTACTTGGTATGGTACATGGTTTATGCTTGAGATTGTACATGTTTGTTACATGGTTGATGTACGTGGTATGGTACATGGTTTAGGTACATGATTGATGTACATGTTATGGTACAATGTATGGTGCATGGTTGATATACATGGTATGGTACATGGTTGATGTGCATGGTATGGTACATATTCTAGTACATGGTTGATGTACATGGTACAATGATGGCTTTGATATCCATGTGAGTGGATCTGGTTATAGTTGTTTGATGATGGTATACTAGTGACAACGATAGTGATAGTGACAGGTTGGATGGTTGGTTGATCATCAGTTAGAGGTTGATGTGATAGTGATAGTGGCATGTTAGTTGATGTGATGGTGACAGTGACTAGTTGGTTGATGTATCAGTGAGAGTGGAAGTTACAGGTTCATCAGTGGTAGTGACAGTGAGTCTACACTTATATTTTAGGTTTAAAGGGCGGGGCAAGGAAAAGGGGTTGTAGCCTCATTTCGATTAGTGTTGGAGAATATAGGGAGTTGGAGCTTCCTTCAGGTTGGATCCTAAGAATCATGGGGTCGTAGCTTCCTTCAAGTTGTAGTTGGATAATCCATGGAGTAGGATCTTCCTTCTGGTTGATGCTTGTAAATCAGGGGGTTGGTGCCTCCATCCAGTTGGTGTTAGAGAATTGAGAATTTGGTGCTTCCTATGAATGCATTCTTGATATATATAAGAATGAATTATGTGGTTTTATCCCATTTTGGTTTCAATGTAAAATCTGTTGTACTATGCATCTTTGTTTGTTTATTATGCACTGATGAATGATATTGTTTATGATGTAATGATATATTGAATGCATAAATGATAAATATTGAATATTGTTGATAAGTTGAAGATATTGAATATTGTAGATAAAGTTGAAGTTTATATATATTGTGATTGAAAGTGGTAAAAATTTCTCATATTGATTCACCCCCCCCGCCCTCAGTATTCCAACAATTGGTATCAGAGTCATTCCTTCAAGAAAACAGTTTAACCACTGGAAGGAAGATCATGGAGTACGCTAAGATTGGAGTACCATAGTTTGATGGACATAACTATTCCTTCTGGAGAAGAAGAATGAAAACATATATACAAGCACAAGGATTTGATTTTTGGCAAGAAATAACAGATGGATATACAACAACTACCACTATTCCGACAGATATAAAGGGGAAGAAACTTAGTGAAAATAATTCAAAGGCTACAAATGCGATTTTGAATGGTCTATATCACTCAGTATATGTTAAATTTATGCACTGTGATTTTGCAAAGGATATTTGGGACAAACTTCAGAATGTCTATGAAGGATATTCCAAAGTCAAAGGGGCCAAGCTTCAAATCTATAGAGGTCAATTTGAACAACTGAAAATGAAGGAAGATGAAGATATTGCAACCTACTTTCTACGAGTTGATGAAATAGTGAATGATATTAAATTCTTGGGAGAAGAAGTCAAAGAACTATTCATTTTTCAGAAGATACTAAGGTCTCCTCCAATGAGATTTGATCCTAATATTTCAAAAGTAGAAGAGAGAGAAAATCTTGGTATGATAAGCATGGACGAGTTACATGGAATATTTACAGCTTATGAAATGAGAACATCATATGAGAACCCATGCAAGAAGGAAGCAACTTTCAAAGAATCCAAGAAGACAAAGGAAGAAGAATAAGCACAAGTCGAAGTCAAATTTCATCTACAACGATGATTCATATGAAGATGAAGAAATAGCCAACTTTGTAAGGAAGTTGAAGAGAGGAACCGACAAGTACAAATGTATGCTTCCCTTAAAATGTTTTAATTGCGGTAAAATTGGTCATTTTGCAAATTAATGTTCTTATGCTGAGAAGTCAGATAATGATGAAGAACAAGAACCCAAGAAAGAAAGAAATATCAAAACTAAAACAAGAAAGGAGATAAAAGGGAAGTCTTTAAGAAAAATATCTACTCAAGAGAAGATAGTTCCTCATCTGATGAAGATGATTGAAGGGATAGTGACTCTGATAGAGTACTCTTTATGGATATGGAAACTAAGAAAAGAACTCCTAAAAGCAATGAAGAAGAAGGTGAAGTAGATATTCAGGTATAATTAATCCACGCTTTAACTAAGCTGAAGAAAGAAAGGAAGAAAAACAAATCATTCAAAGAATAAATCATCTCCTTGAAAACTCAACTTGAATAAGGAAAGAGGATGGAAGAAGTAATGCAGATATAGATGATTAAGAAAGAAAACGAGTGTGAGAAGATTGAAGAAGAAGTCATGTTATTGAGATTTGAAGTCAACAAGCTCATCACAAACTTGAAAATTTATCAAGTGTTAGAAAACATTCTCAATAGTCAAAGGCCACACAATGAAAAATCTGGACTAAGATACAAGAATGTTGATTTTGAGGAAGGTTCAAGCTCCATGACGAAAGAAACAAAACAAAAGACTTATGTAGTAGTTCTCAAAGGAAGGAATCATGGTTAGAAAGATTCAAAAAGGAGTGAATACAGAAGACCATCTACATTCAAGAAACAAGGAAGCTTCAATCATTGTGGATAAAACAACCATAGAGAAGATTATGATCAACCAAGGAAAGAATTCAAAAGGACTACATCACAAAGAAGATCATTTACTCCCAGGTATCAAAATTTCCTTTGGGTCATAATTTTACATCTACTAGGTTTGGACATAAGCCTATAGATTGCATAGCATATGGAAGAAATGGTCAAACAAGATATGGTTATGTGGATCTCTCCAATATTAAATGTTTCAAATGCCACAACTATGGTCACATAGCTTGAAGTTGTATAAGCATTATAGAGCCTCCCATGAAAGAAAAAAATGATGTCAAATACACGAATCTTTGGAGAAGAAATGAAAAACAAGAAGAGAAGGTGAATGAAAACTAGGTCCCAAAGATCATACGCAAAAGATTTGCAGCAATACAAGGTCATGATGAATCTACAGACAAAGAGGAAGATGTCAGAATCCAGGAAAAGGATGAAGAGGTATATGTCATAATTCAGGAAGATGATGAAAATAATGTTAGAATTCAGGAAGATGATGAAAATAATGTCATAATTCAGGAAGAGGATGAAGAGGAAGATATCTCCACAGACAAAGAGGAAGATTACTTTGCATTAGAGAAGATATTTTTCTGAACCATTCAGCTTGGAGAATCCCATTAAATATGAATATTGAATAGGGGGAGTATTAGCAACAACTCTATATATCAGAGAACTATCTTTTGAGTAGTTTGAAGTGTTTGTAGATTTTGAAAAGGTAGTTTTAGAATGGAAAAATGTCTTGTGACAGTTTGATTATTTGAGGAGTAGCTTTTGAAACACATTTCCAAGTAGGTAATAACTGATAGTTACAAAGAATATTAGTGGAACACTTTTTAGATAGAGATTCATGATTATATTGAGGATTCCATACATATATTAATACAAGGATACATTCAATACAAATTGTTCCAGACATGTAAATTTTAACTTACATATTGAGAAGACATGAATATGTTGTAGTCAGTGGCAAAAGATGGGTCAACATTATGTATCAAAGTCATGGATAGTTGTTATGAAACATCGAAATAGATGATTTCGTGAGATATTTGGTAATTTTAGTAGAGAATATAGAAGACATGAATCATAAAATATGCATAATGATGGATGAAAGCGTATTGACAGGTGGAATTAGTTAGTTACAAAAAGGAAATAAGTGAAAGGAACAACAAAACAGAGGAAGAGAAAATCGTTAGCAGAAGCTATATCATCATAAGGAATTTGTTAAATGATATGATCCTTAAGCAGTGAACATAATAAGCTATGAAGCTTCGAATACAAGTAAATTTGAATTTTTTTTATATGTGTCAGTGAATTACAAGAGGAAATACTAATGGACAAGAAACACCAGAAGAAAGGAAAGAAAGCATATGCAGGAAGTCCCATATTGAACTACATTATATCTTGTAGAGAAGTCAATGGGAGAAAAATCATTGGAGAAAGAGATGAGGAAAGAAATACCAGAAGCATGAAGATAGGGAGAGACATACTGATAGGGGGATTTACCCTCTTTCCCATGATGTCAAAGGAGGAGAAAGAGAAAGATCAAAATCATGAAGATAGGGGGAGCAACCCCAAAGAGAGATATTATTTACCATTGATGTCAAAGCGGGAGAGAAACATGAGGAGAGAAATATCAGGAGCATTGGTCATAGGTGGAGTATGAGCGTTTCCATCAATGCCAAAGGGGGAGATTGTTGGATAGTTGGTTTTCATTGATGTTGCTGGAAAGTTGGTTATCATTGATCTCAATATAGGTGGTTGTCATTAATGTCAATAGATGTGATGGGTGCATTTGAATAAGTCTCCAAAGTGGTCCCCTTATGGTGTAGCTTTAAGCATGGACCTCATGGGAAGATCCTTTGAAGAAGTATACAAGAAACCCTAGAGGTGTGTTCATGAAGCTCAAGGTTGTTTGGGGAATAAGGGCATTAATGACATTATAAATGTTGCTAACACACTCATATATGTATAGTCCTCGTCATGTTATTTCCAATGGTAGGTAGAACGTCATGTATTTCATCACGGTTGAGGAGTTATGAGGTCATGAAGTTGCAAGCCCTAAAGAATGGTTAAGAAGCCTCTAAACGGTTATAACAAGATGCTACAAGCCATTAATTAAAGGGTAAAGTGGCTATAACAAGAAATTACAGGTCAACCCTTAAGTTAAGGAAAGAATTCACTTGGAAAAGCATAAATACACTTCAATAAACCTCTCATTATTACATACACAACTTTATTGAATATCATGTATGTGAGCACACTTGATCTATTTGGAAAATATGAGGTAGTGAGTCTGAGGAAGTGAAGGAAGTGCGAAGGAAAATTCATGGGATTACAGAGGATAGAAAGGGTTCCTGAGAAACCCTATTTTGGTTGACCCCTGCGGGTCAGGCTACTAGTGTCTCGTAGGGAACCCTTGCATGTTGTTTGACACTTGTCCTATGAGGCCCTGCCTGATGCATGGGTTAGTCCCATGAGGCTAAACCATATTTGAAGGAGGATGCTAGTACCATATTGTTCAGGCTGAGGAAGAGCTATAGGTATGAAATCTCATGTATTAGGTCAACTATAGGTCTAAAGGTGTGTTATTCTATGTGTTTTAAGGATTGCATCTTGTAAGGTTGGATCATGATTGAGGCATGTCTATGTGAGTTTTGGTATATGCCTTTAGGAACATCTTGAATACTTGGGATATGGTTTATTGTATAGTATATTATTGAGGAATATCATGAGTGATATGGCACATGCTTGATGGTATCTCTTGGTATATAGTTTATGGATGTTGGCACATGCTTGAGGTACATGGTTTGAGGTACATTTTGGTTACATGTTGGTGATGTCATGGTCATGCCTTGTTATCATTTTGAGATATTCATATATGCTTGATGCACATATTTGGTGTGTGGTTTGAGGCACATATTTGACACATGTATGAGGTGAATTTCTTGGTGATATTGATGCATGTTTGAGGCACATCTTGGTGAGGTTATGGCACATGATTGAGGTACATGAATTGGATTTTATGGTACATGCTTGAGGCATGTCTTCGTGATGTTGGTCCATGTTTAGGTACACATTAGTGATGTTATGGTACATTGATTAGAAGCATATCTTGGCTATATTGGTATCTTGGTATATTGGATATCGTGTTTATGCTTGAGGTAGTTCATTGATGATATCTTATGGTACATGGTGTATGAGATGATTGAGACAAATCATGAGTGATATGATATATGGTTGATGCATGAGATCATACAGTTTTGAGACATGGTTGATGTATGTGATATGGAACATGGTTGATGTAATTGGTATGGTATATGGTTGATGTAATTGGTATGGTATATGGTTGATGTAATTGGTATGGTACATGGTTGATGGATGAGATTGTACATATTTGATACATGGATGATGTACACGATATGGTACATGCTTGTTGTACATGGTATGGTGCATGTTTTGGTACGTGGTTGATGCACATGTTATGGTACATGCTTTTGTACATGGTTGACGTACATGGTATGGTATAGGTTCTGGTACATGGTATCATGATGGTTTTGGTATCCATGTGAGTGGATATGGTTATAATTGGTTGATGATGGTATATCAGTGACAACAACAGTGATAGTGAAAGGTTGGATGATTGGTTGATCATCAGTTACAGGTTGATGTGATAGTGGTAACACATGTTGATGTGACAGTGATATTGACAGGTTAGTTGATGTGACAATGGAAGTAATAGGTTAGTTGATGTATCAGTGACAATGGAAGTTATAGGTTGATCAGTGGTAGTGACAATGAGTCTTCACTTATATTTTAGGGAGACAGGATGAGGTAAGGAAAGGGGGTCATAGCCTCCTTCCAGTTAGTGCCAGAGAACACAGGAAGTTGGAGCTTCCTTCAGGTTGGAGCTTGAGAATCAAGGGGTTGTATCCTCCTTCCAGTTGTAGCTGGAGAATTTAGGGAATTGGAGCTTCCTTCAGGTTGGTTCTTGTAAACTAGGGGGTTGGTGACTCCTTCTATTTGGTGCTGGATAATTGGGAAGCTGGTGCTTCATATGAATGTGTTCTTGATATATATAAGAAATCATTATGTAGTTTTCTCCGATTTGGATTTCCATGTAAATTATGGTGTATTGTGTATCTATGGTTGTGTATTATGCACTAATGAATAAAACTATTTATGATGCAATGATATACTAAATGCATAAGTGATAAATATTGAATATTGTTGATAAAGTTGAAGTTGGATATGGCTTGTTGTATGGTATATTCTTGAGGAATATCATGAGTGATATGGCACATGCTTGATGGTATCTCCTGGTATATAGTTTATGGATGTTGGAACATGCTTGAGGTACATGGTTTGAGGTGCATTTTGGTTACATGTTGGTAATGTCATGGTCATGCCTTTGGTATCCTTTTGAGATATTGGTATATGCTTGAGTCACATATTTGGTGCATGGTCTGAGGAACATATTTGGCACATGTATGAGGTGCATTTCTTGGTGATATTGATGCATGTTTGAGGCACATATTGGTGAGTTTATGACACATGTTTGAGGTATATGGATTGGATGTTATGGTACATGCTTGAGGCATGTCTTCGTGATGTTGGTACATGTTGAGGTACACCTTAGTGATGTTATGGTACATTGATTAGAAGCATATATTGGCTATATTGGTGTCTTGGTTATGCTTGAGGCATTTCATTGATGATATCTTATGGTACATGGTTGATCCAGGGGATCAAATTTTGCTCAAAATTCAAAGTGCTCGGAATCGCTTCAAATCGAACAAGAGCATAGGCCTCGTCGTTACGAACCCAATGCAACTCGTTTGGGTTCAAACGAATGTCGGGAGTGAGAGATATTGTGTTCTGTTCAAAATGACAAACATGCAAAACAAGGGATGCTGACTGTACAGTCCGTACAGCTGCTGACGTGGAAGTTCATGCGACACGTGGTAGAGCTGAGTGGCAGATAGTTGGAAGATGTGGATGGATGACATTGCGACATGTGGCAGTATTTGGTTGGTTGTACGGTGCCATGTGGACCAGTCATGGGCTACCACATGGCACCCTGTTATTGGTTGCTTGCATAAAATTTATTGGAGTCCATTGGGTTCGACCCCGTGACCTCCACCCATGTGTATAACCTTTGCAAAGTTTGCATTGCCAATGCGCCACACCATATTCCTTATTATATATATGGTTTCACATTTATTTAAGTTTGAGTTTGTTATGTATTGGCGCGAGGGTTCGGTCTAGGGCTTAGCCCCAGCCCTCGGTCGCATACATTATTGCAATATAACCATATGTATTACCATATGTGCACGCGTGGGTATGCATTTTGGTTTGGATTTGAATTCGGTCCAACAGTTATACAAACGCCTGCCACTTGTCACGAATTTACTTGCTCTTAAAGTTTGAAGCCCTGTTTGCATTTGCGCATGGTCACATGGGCCGCATGACCTCGCCCTTGACGGTTAGGGGCTAGGTGTGCTCGTAACCGTCCTACAGTTTGCATGGTTTGCACGGTTGCATTCGGTGCTGAGTTTTAACGCTTAAATATGCGTGTGGGATAGGTTGAGCCAACAAGGGTGCAATTTGTAGATGCAGAGACAACAAGTTTGAAGGGGGACTTCCAGGAAGCCTATCTTCTTCAATTTTGGGCCAAACAAGGTGCCAGAAAAGTCTAGCTAGGGGTTTTTGGACGTTCTAAAGCCATTGGAGCAGTCTATTTGGCATTTTAAGCATTGTAAAGCACTTTTTTGAGCACTTTGAGCAAATAATACAAAAGATCCATTGGAAGCTAGACCAGGAGATGTAGCCCAAGAGAGGGGTGAACTCCCTTATCATTTGTTGTGTTATGTGTTTTATGTTCACTGTTATTGCTGCTGTTTATATGCATATTT
This sequence comes from Picea sitchensis, assembly GCA_010110895.2. Taxonomy (NCBI): domain Eukaryota; kingdom Viridiplantae; phylum Streptophyta; class Pinopsida; order Pinales; family Pinaceae; genus Picea; species Picea sitchensis. The sequence goes on along the minus strand of SNQJ01S0006852.1, from coordinate 202,123 downwards.
GATGAGTAATTTATATAAAAGTTGTGTTGCAAAGTTGATCCATTTGCATTTTAACACATAATATTTAACTTGCAAATAATTTCAAGAATACAAGTCTTCTTCATTTTTAGATCAAGTTGGTATCAGAGCATAGGTTCTTGAAGACTTGATTATTTGCAAGTGCTTTGTTTTCTGATGCTCACAAGGTTGAAACTCACAAGAGGAGAAGGTCAACTTGTAGAGCCAAGTTCTC
>SNQJ01S0006852.1:185720-197372 GCA_010110895.2 Picea sitchensis | reverse complement strand
CAGATAGACTGAAAATAGTCTTTTGGAGGTCCAAAAGCTTTCCAATGGGGAGGTGTGATCCAGGGGATCAAATTTTGCTCAAAATTCAAAGTTCTCAGAATTGCTTCAAATAAAATGAGAGAATAGGCCTCGTTATTACGAACCCAACACAACTCGTTTGGGTTCAAACGAACGTCGGGAGCGAGAGATATCACATTCTGTTCAAAATGACAAACAGATAAAAAAAGGGATGCTGAGTGTACAGTCCGTATAGTCTGTACGATTGCTGACATGCCAGTTCGTACAACACATGGCAGAGATGAGTGGCAGACAGTTGGTAGATGTGGACGAATGACATTGCGACACGTGGTAGTATTTGGTTGGTTGTACGGTGCCACGTGGGCCAGTCATGGGCTGCCACGTGGCACCCTGTTATTGGTTGCTTGTATAAAATTTATTGGAGTCCACTGGGTTCGACCCCGTGACCTCCACCCACGTGTATAACCTTTGCAAAGTTTGCATTTCCAATGCGCCACACCATATTCCTTGTTATATATATGGTTTCACATTTATTTAAGTTTGAGTTTGTTATGTATTGGCACGGGGGTCCGGGCTAGGGCTTAGCCCCAGCCCCCGGTCGCATACATTATTGCAATATGACCATATGTATTACCATATGTGCATGTGTGGGTATGCGTTTTGGTTTGGATTTGAATTCGGTTCAACGGTTATACAAACACCCGCCACTTGTCACGACTTTACTTGCTCTTAAAGTTTGAAGCCCCGTTTGTGTTTGCACGTGGTCACATGGGCCACATGACCTCGCCCTTGATGGTTAGGGGCTAGGTGCACCCGTAACCATCCTACAGTTTGCACAGTTTGTGCGGTTGTGTTCGGTGCTGAGTTTTAACACTTAAATATGCGTGTGGGCTAGGTTGAGCCAACAAGGGTGCAATTTGTAGATGCAGAGACAACAAGTTTGAAGGGGGACTTCCAGGAAGCCTATCTTCTTCAATTTTTGGCCAAACGAGGTGCCAAAAAAGCCCAGCTAGGGGTTTTTGGACGTTCTGAAGCCATTGGAGCAGTCTATTTGGCATTTTGAGCATTTTAAATCACATTTTTGAGCACTTTGAGAAAATAATACAAAAGATCCATTGGAAGCTAGACCAGGAGATGTAGCCCAAGAGAGGGGTGAACTCCTTTATCATTTGCTGTGTTATGTGTTTCTGTTATTGATGTTGTTTATATGCATCTTTGATGATTAATTTCTATAAAAGTTGTGTTGCAAAGTTGATCCATTTGCATTTTAACACATAATATTTAACTTGCAAATAATTTCAAGAATACAAGTCTTCTTCATTTTTAGATCAATGGTGTATGACATCATTGAGACATATCATGAGTGATATGGTATATGGTTGATGCATGAGATGGTACAATTTTGATACATAGTTGATGGTACAGTTTTGATACTTGGTATGGTACATGGTTGATGGATGGGATGGTACATGTTTGATACATGGTTGATGTACATGATATGGTATAGGTTATGGTACATGGTTGATGTACATGGTATGGTACATGTTTTGGTACGTGGTTGATGTACACGTTATGGTATAGGTTTTTGTACAGGGTTGATGTACATGGTATGGTACAAGTTCTGGTACATCGTATGGTGATGGTTTTGGTATCCATGTGAGTCGATCTAGTTATAGTTGGTTGATGATGGTATATCAATGACAACAATAATGACAGTGAAAGGTTGGATGATTGGTTTATCATTAGTTAGAGGTTGATGTGATAGTGGTAGCATAGGTTGATGTGACAATGACAGTGACAGGTCAGTTGATGTGAAAGTGACAATGATAGGTTGTTTGATGTATCAGTGATGGGTGGCAGTTATAGGTTGATTAGTGGTAGTGACAATGATTCTACACTTGTATTTCAGGGTGGAAAGACGGGGCAAGGAAAGGGGGTTGTAGCCTCCTTTAATTTAGTGCCAAAGAATGCAGGCAGTTGGAGCTTCCTTTAGGTTGGAGCTTGAAAATCAGGGGGTCGTATCCTCCTTCCAGTTGTAGTTGGAGAATTTAGAGAGTTGGACCTTCCTTCAAGTTGGTTCTTGTAAACTAGGGAGTTGGTGCCTCCTTCCAGTTGGTGTTTGAGAATTGGGAAGTTGGTGCTTCCTATGAATGTATTCTTGATATATATAAGAAATAATCATGTGGTTTTTTCCCATTTGGATTTACACGTAAATTATGGTGTACTGTATATCTGTGGTTGTGTATTATGCACTGATGAATGACATTATTTATGATGCAACGATATATTGAATGCATAGTGATAAATATTTAATATTGTTGATAAAGTTGAAGTTTATATATACTGTGATTGAAAGTGGTAAAAAGTGCTCATACTGATTCACCCCCCACCCCTCTCAGTATTCCAACAAATATATCAAGAGGGTTAGAGGTATTTCCCACCATTTATCCTTTGAAACTTGGAGTTATAGGAGAGCTATGTTAAGCCACACTCCCATAGATATATGATGGAACTTATCAATTTCCTACTGGAATGGCTTGGTCAAGGTTGTTTATACTTCCACTTAAGGGTTCTATCTAGATTTAGGTCAATACAATTGAGGCCCCGACATAGTCCAACAGAGGAAAGGATAGGATGTGGAATATGGACTTAGGTTAGGGAGGAATGGTGTTTCAGTGTTGTTGAGAGTGCTATTGAGAATTACAAATGTAAACTTAGTGCCCTGCTTTGTCCCTTTTGTGTATTAAATTTTTACTTAATGTTGTTATGATGATTTTGGTGTAATGTTCAATTCATATTAAATTGTTTTGACCAATGAACTATTGTTATTTTGTTAGTATAGATTATAGATTGATGCATTACGATATTTTTTTAAACATACAATAATTATGCATTAGAGGTGATGGTCATTATCATGAGTATATGCACGAACTATGTATGTGCCAAATAAGTATGCATACCTAATATTATTAAGAACTATACTAGTTAATAAAATACTATTATATATGGCGTGTGTGTGATGTTTGTAGTAGAATCAAAATTAAAATATTTTAATGTTACTTATTAATTTTATTTATTTATTTTGGGATTATTATATTATTTTAGTTATGAGAAAATTTGATTTCTTTATATTGAATTTCATTTACTAATATAAATAGCATGTCAGGGAATAAATCTTAAATAGTTGTGAGAGAAGAATATTTTATTATAGTTGACCTTCCTAGGACCTTTCCGAGGAGGCTAAGAAGGTGGTGGGACTGAAGGATAAAGATAAATTTGCAGAAAGGGGAGGGGGTTATGAGATTTGGTAAACATATTGGGTTGAAGGGAAAGAGAACCCACGAAGTGAAAAAAACTATGAACTCTATGAACTATGAGAGAGATTGAATTATAAGATACTTGTATTTTTCTAAATATTTGGGCATGGAAGGATAGGAAACCTTAGGGTTTCCTAGAGATAAGGAGCGGGTGAGACTATTCCTAGTTGGATGGGAGGTAAATCTAGTTTTGAGGTAGTCATATTTGGAAATGAGGTAGATTTAGGGATATGAACTAAATAAAATAGAAATAACAGGTCCTCCACTTACCCTAAATCTTATAATTTATTATTAAAACTTTTAATTATGAAATTGTTAGATAAAATGTGTTAAATTATGTTGTGATTCTAAATTGAAATTGAAATTGTTGTTGTAAAAACAATTGCATAGTAAATAAAATAAATAGGAATAATTCTTTATTACATACATCATATATGAAATAGATCAAAATTTTACAATAGATAACATATTTCACAAATTCATATCCTCATATTTATTAAAATAGAATTCCCACTTAGATAACATAAATTTACTACACAGTCTTTAACTTTCAATCCATTGTGAAGGGTCTTACATATCTAATGTTTCTTTAATATTGTATAAGGATTCTTAATGACTTCAACCCTACATCAATTTTCAAGTTTAATTTTCATAGATTTGGGTTGGATTTGGTCTATGTTTAGTTGGTGATGATGGGCTTGGGTTTTCTCGAGGTTCCATGTGATTTAATATGTTGCATTTAAAAATAGAAAAATATATTTTTATTTGTTTTTATAATTCAAAAAAAATATGAAATAAAAATAAAAAAACAACATGGTTTATAAACTTACTCAAAACCAATCAAACGCAACAAAACTAGACTCCTACAATACCTCCTCAATCTCTCCTAAAATTGCTCCTCAAATTGCTCAATGAAAGGGTAAATGTGAAACAGAGTTTGTTGGGTAACAATGTACCCTCCATGGCTTGTTTTTCTAATAAAAAATAATAGGAGTGATTGAACGCTTAGAAGCATGCACACATTCAAGAATACACATATGCTCAAGAATGTGCATGCATTCTTGAAAATACTAATTTGGTGTTGAGTTGGCAGCTTACCTGGTGGTTTGAGGAATGTCAAGGTTGTAGGATCACCAATGTATGTGTGTTTCTAAGAATGTGAGAACCTTCATGTGTGTGAATTTTCCTTCACACCACATTTCCACGTTTTTGACCATCAACTTCATGCGAGTGCCCTTAAGTCTCTTAGAAAATTGAAGTAAAAATGTTGGAACTACGACAAGGTCCGACATTTCAAAAGACACAACAAAGGAGAGAAAAAGAAGCTAATAATGATTCTTAGAAACATTCTCAAAAGGAAGGTGGAGATGCCATTTTGTAGCTTTGACAACCCTTGTAGGCTATAGTGCATGGTTTATAGACTTTGGAGCTTCCTTCCATATGAAATCTCGTCAGCACTAGTTTTCAATGTATGAACAATATGATGATGGGATGGTATATCTCAGTGATGACTCTCCTCTTAGTGTATTTGTTCATGGTATAGTATTGATTACTTTCCATGATGACATAGTGAAGGGGATAAGTGAATTTTTTCACACTCCATGTCTGGAATATAACCTACTATTTGTAAGAAAACATAATTATGTGGGTGTGTAGGTCATTTTCTCTAACAAAGGGTGTATGATGGCTCGAGGAGATATTGTGCTCAATAAGGGTGTTAGTGTGGGAACTTTGTTCCATATTGATGCATACACCATTTAATGTAAAATTTCTTCTAAGTTATGCAATGGAGATATTTGTAGGATCTACACATTCACAATTAGAACCTATATCCACTTCTCATGGTCATGCTTTATAGGTACCTAAACAATCTCTTGATTTAGAAGACATGTTACTTGTAGAGAAGATAATGCTATGACACCAAAGATAGGGCCATATAGGTGAGAAGGGCTTATGGGCCTTGAAAAAAAATATCTGGTGGATGGATTGAATGATTGTGATCTTGAATTAGATTTTTTCAAGAATTTCATATATGGAAAACATAACCATGTTCAATTTTATTCTAGTTCTCACAAATAGTATGGGTTGTTGGACTTAATTCATTCAAATGTATTTGGTCTAGTTAAAGTTCCTTCAATTTCCAAGGCTTTGTATTATGTATCATTCATTGATGATTATTCTACAAGGATATGTATATATTTTATTAGAACTATATATGATGTTTTAGTTAGTTTAAGAAGTTTAAAGCTCTCTTGCAAAATCATACTAGTAGGAAGATTAAGGTGTTTATCACTAATAATGGCAGTGATTTGTTTTTTGAAAAGTATAATAAATTTTGTAAGGATAATGGCATTGAAAGACATAAGAGAACTCCATATACCCCTTAGTAGAATGGATTTTTTAGAATGGATAAACATAACGTTGATGGACAAAGCTAGGAGTATGCTTAGTTGAGCCAAATTAAAGAAGAACTTTTGGGCATACGTTGTTGTTACTACATGATACTTAATTAACAAGTCCCCCACATAATCTCTTGTATATAATACCCCTTTGGAGGTTTAAATGGATAAGAATCCCTCACTTCAACATCATTGTGTTTTTTGTTGTGAGGCATATGCTCATGTGCTTAAGGAGAAGCGATCAAAGTTGAATAACAAGGATGTGAAACGTATCTTCATTGAATATGGTGTTGGTGTGAGAGGGTACAAGATTTAGGATCATATGGCTAGAAATTGTTTGTATATAGGGAATGTTATTTTTATAGAAGTTAATCCTTCTCCCGTAGTGGTGCAACTAGAAGAGGATGAGAATAAGTCAATGGTCCAACTACCACTTAAGAATGAGAAAGTTAATTGACTAGAAAGCACATAAGAAGTTCATGATGGACTTGATGAGGAGGAAGGTTTAGAGATATTGGAAAAGGAGGAAGAAAATCTACCTCAAACTTTAAGAAGGTCCACTTGGAAAATAAGGAAATGTGACAAGTATAATTATAGTTTCTATGATTTTGGATGTATAATTTGTTTATTTCTAAAATTGATGAGTGTAGAACTATGAAAGAGACAATGGATATGGAAGACGATGGACAAAAACCCATTGGATGAAAATGGGTGTTAATAGTGAAGGTAATTTAGATGGCAATGTTGAAAATCACAAGGGAATGTTAGTTATGAAAGAATATTGTTAGGTTGAGGGAATATACTATAGTGAGATCCTATTCCCAAGTGAAAAGCTAACATCTATTAGGTTCCTATTATCTATTGCAACAACTTTTGATTTAGAGATAGAACATATGGATGTGAAAACGAAATTTCTATATCGTGACTTGAAGGAGGGGATCTATATGACATAACCAAAGCACTACATTGAAAAAGGTAAAGAGTCATTGGTTTGAGAATTAAAAAATCTTTTATATGGTTTCAAATAGTCTCCTAGAATGTGATCTACCAAAAGTTTCATTATTTTTTTTTGGAATTGACATTTATGAAATCCAAATCAGATCGCTATGTGTATTAGAAATATGATGGTGATCATTTCGTCGTTATCACCTTATATGTAGATGATATGTTATTCTTTGGTAAAATGAGGATGTCATTCATGATTTGGAGTCCCATATTTCAGAAGAATTTTATATGGAGGAGTTTGGGGCTACAAATCATATATTATGAATTAAGTTCAAGATATATAGATCAAATAGAAAGCTTTAATTGAGCCAAAGTAAGTATGCACACTCTATGCTATAACATTTTTGCATGATAGGTTGCATACCATTGAGTGTTCCAATTTGTTTGGGAGCTAAGCTTTCAACTGAGGAGTGTCCTACAACACCCAAAGAGATGAAGGTGTCATTTTTCTTCTTTATGCTAGTGTATTTGGCAGTTTCATGTATGTAATGGTTTGTACTATATTAGACATTGCCCAAGCAATGGGTGTCTTTAGTCGATTCGTGCCTAATCCTAGATGTAAACATTGGGCTACAATTAATAGAGTCTTTAGGTATTTGTGAGTTACTTATGAACATTCTGTTTATTATCATAGTGATGTTTCAGGGGACCCACGCTTAGTGGATATATAGGGTTATATGGATTTTGATTGGGCAAGGGAAGTGCATAGAAGGAGATCCACTAGTGGATACATGTTTCGATTCTTTAGTGGAGTAGTAAGTTGGATGAGAAAGAAAAAAGTTGTGGTCTCTTTGTTCACTCTAGAGACAAAGTACATGGAAACTACTCATGCCTATAAGGAGGCCATTTAACTTATAAAATTGTGTTTAGAAATACGGCTAAGTTAGAGAGATATTATAGATTAATGTGATAGTAACAATACCATTTGTCTAGCTAAGAATCCAACCTTTCATGTGAAGATAAATCATATAGATATCCAATATCATTTCATTAGAGACATGATAAAGGATAACAAAAGGATATTAGAGAAGGTTAATATTTTCTAGAATGTTGCAGATGCATTGATGAAACCGGTGAGCACATAAAGTGTTGTTGTGATTCTAGGGGCCATAAGGCCCCTAGGAATTCACCATTGAAATGTGTTTTGATTTTTTCCTTCTATCCCTTGACCAACTTTGACCGTTTATGAATAAACTGATATCCATATTATCCAAATGAATTTCCCCGAATAGAGTTTCGAACCTACCAACTTGCAGTATTAATTCGTATACGAAAATTTCATACAGATTTCCAGAACTTCTATGCGATATCGGTGGAATCAATGATCCAATCTCAAAATGCTACTGAAATCTTAGACAAATTATCAGGAGGACAACTAATGTCGTTCAACAACATGGCTGCCATGCGAATTTTTTGGACTTGTAACAATACATTCTTTTCAAATTACAGGATATATATAATACCGTATAAAATAATGGAGAACATAGCGTGTTCTCGAATAGGCGTGGCTATATTCTAAGCAAATCTCTGATCAGCTGCCATTATAGTTGTTACATCAAGCTCACACTAAACTTTTACTTCACAATCTAGACATTACAAGGAATATTTAATATGATCCAAAATATCAGAGCCTGCAGCCACAACAATCCAAATCCAAGTCTAGAGAATTAACACATAGAGAGAAATGAGCAGACCACACATAGCACCCACAGATTGCAAGGGAGGACCAGCAGGTGCACTAGTACTCGTTGGAGGAGAACTTGCATTAGACATATTGGGAGAGGGAGCTGGGGTGCCCTTCACAGTTGATCCGCCAGGGGCAGGGAGGGGAGATACAATACTATGAGGAGACCGTGCGGGTGATGGTGGTGGCGGCCCTCGAATTGTGAGAACAATCACATGAAGCTTTTGGGATTTCTGGCAGTGACCCCTGCCCCCACTTATGAAGAAAAATGAGCCCGAGCGGGGGAGCTCGAAGACTGTGTTCCCGTCTTTGAATGAAGCTATGGGCTGTGATGTGGCGCAGCTTAGGTAGTCCCCTTGATTTACTTGAAGCACCGAATCCTCGCTTGAATTGTACACGAACACTAACACCAAAACAACCAAGTAAACAAAACCAATTAATGAATGAATATCCTATTTGATTATGGGAAGAATCCGTGAAATCTTATTAAGGTAGATTAGATTTCTTACCGAGAGAATCGCCAGCCTGAAACCTGTTTTGTCTTGCCCAGTGGCTATATCTTTCTGTGCTTGTATTGTCCGGTACTGCCCAGCCATATCTACCTCCAACTCTGAACTCATGGGCATCAGATCCACGCTGCATGAATACCAAAAGTATACAGGAAATGAGGATAACCATAGGCATGAGTGCCTGTTCTCCGAGGAAACTGTTGAATATCTCCATGGATTGACTGTTAGACTCAAACAAATCTGCTGGCAAATGCAAATGAATGATGGAAGTAATCCAATGGGCTTCTGTATTCGGGAGAACTCGATTCAATTCAATGTGATAATTTGATTCTGTCATCTTTTTGTTTGTTCCACTTATAATGTAACATTCATAAGTACCGCTCCAGAAGGTGATTTCAGAGAATCAAGCATGATACTTTGACAGCCTTTCACTTTAGCTTTACAACTGTATTTCGAACCAAAAGGATACAACAAACAACTAACATGCAATTTCTCCGCTGGAAGATAATAGAACTCTATAATCGCCAACAAAGAATCGTGCGAGCAGAAAGATTGTTAACTGATAAATTTCTAATCATGGAAGTTATTGCCAGAAGAGGACGACATACAAATTGCATTGTAGTAATCTCGACGTCAAAAAGAAGAAAGAAAAGTTAGGTAAAGAAGGATAGGTAATGACCAGTTGTATAGCTACTTGTCTCGGTACTTCCACATGGATTTCGTTGGCGAGAGCAGGGTGGTGGTATTTCATTCCATCTCACCTGAAGAAAAGTCGACAGTATACGAGTGCAGGACGTACCGGTGCAGACAAACGGATACTTTAAACATTACGAATTTTCAAATTATTTTAATGTCTACANATTTCGTTGGCGAGAGCAGGGTGGTGGTATTTCATTCCATCTCACCTGAAGAAAAGTCGACAGTATACGAGTGCAGGACGTACCGGTGCAGACAAACGGATACTTTAAACATTACGAATTTTCAAATTATTTTAATGTCTACAGTGCCATTTTCCATGGTCGAGATGGTGGTTTTAACGTTTTATATTTTATAAAAGACTTATCCTTTGCTTATTTTCATGCTTTTATTTTGTACAAAACTATCCTTTGCTTATTTTCATGCTTTTATTTTGTACAAAACTATCCTTTGCTTAGGCAAGCATTTCCTGTGTAAAATATAAAGGTTAAGAAGTATATCTACATTAGTCGGAAATGTATATCATTTCATGGGTTTCATGATAGTGAATTATTGATTCAAAATGTATTACTTGGGGTTCCAATTTGCCATTATCATGGTACGCTCAAAACAAAAATGTAACGAGAAAATTTTTGATCCAAATGTAATACATTCATGACCTACGAGGTAAGTCCAAAAAGGTTCTTGCTAACATCATAAATCACATGTCAATGTAAACACCTTGAAACCTCGACTAATACACCAACAATGACAAATTTGAATGTAGAAATAAAGAACGTAATTGTTCATTTAAGGGCATCATAACCTTTTGGTTTTGGTTCATCCCATGTGAGGGTGAAATTTTTACAAACTAAACACAAAAAGCTATGACTCTAGTTGCATATTCAAGAACAAGTTTGTGTTAAATATTGGCCTTCCCTTGGAGGCTTTGAAGTTGGCAAATGTTATGTTGAGAGGCAACTCCATAATTGCCTCAACCTTAGGGGATTAGTCATTATCTATTACTTGTAAACAATGATGAAACTTAAAAGGAACCCAATAATGACACAAAAGACGGACTTTAAAGGATTAAGTCATATCTTATGTTGTCCACATCATATGAAAATGGCTCATAGATTCTCCATGTGTATGGCCCAAGGGGAAGTGAGGTCAATGAGGTCAACTAAGTATGGAAAATGATGTGAGTCATATTATAAAACATAAAAGACATAACACACTAAAAGTGGCGTAAACAATTTTGGGACCAAAAGGCATAGCCCGTTAGTTAGATATATGTGCTTCCATGTGTGGTAAGGTAGTCTTATATTAATTTTGTTTTTAAATTTGGATTTGATTGTATTTTAAAAAATGTAATGTTATGTCAAGAATGAACTTAGTTTTATATCATTGTATATGATAGATATTTCTTTTTGGATTAAAATATAGTTAATAATTTCAAAGTTTTCATTTTTTTAAAGGTTGTATTTAGTAGTTATTTTTATCTTCATTTAAAAAACGATGTGATAGTACTCTTTTTTTTAGGAGTTTAAATTACAAAACAATACAATTATGATTAGTAAAGTTGCAAATAAAAACATGGATATCAATTCTTAAAAACAAAAAAGTGGTGCTTCTATCACTCTTTTATTTTTGGGTTAAAATTACAACTTGGTTGAAATCATGGACTCGACAATTGCCACCATTTTGAATAAAAATATTAAAATCGACCTCCAAAATGAAAAGTGATACTAGTAGTAGCACCCCATTTTGGGGGGCTAACATTACAACTTGTTTGAAAGCATGGCCTTAAAAACCAATATCATTATGAACTAAAATCATAAAATCAACTTATGAATTGAAACATACTACAAATAGCACAAACCAATATCATTATGAACTAAAATCATAAAATCAACTTATGAATTGAAACATTGCACAATTGTTTTTTGTTTAGGATTTAAAATTTTAGACTATTGTCTAAAAAAAATAAAATAATATTTTTCAAACAAAATCATAGAAAACAAATAATAATAATAATAAAAGAA
>SNQJ01S0006852.1:158380-185663 GCA_010110895.2 Picea sitchensis | reverse complement strand
ATTTAAATTGAAAAGAAAAATAAAATAATAAACATTATGAAAATATTTTTAAAACTATACTTAAAACTATAAATTTATTTTAAAAAAATAATTAAAAAAACAAAATATAAAAATATAAAATTAAAAAATATAAAAGCAAGGTATTTTGGGGTGGGGATATATTCCCATAATTAACCCTCTCTTTGCACCTTCCCATCCCCCACGGGACTCCACCCAACCCCCTCCGCCCATGGCCCACGCATACCCTCCTCCCCCTTTCCTAGTGGGCTACGACATGCTTCGCTACATAGGTAAATGCCCTGCATGTAGTAGTGGGTTTACAACCCAGTGCTCCTTGTGATAGGTAGGTTATAAACTCACCACTATCTACCAAGTGTCGGCTTGACGAGCAACGTGGGTTGTGGCACAAGGAAGAAGAGGTTAGAGGGAGCTACAACGTGCGTTGTGGCACAAGAAGAGAAGGAAGAAGAGGTTAGAGGGAGCTACAGAGGGAGGAGGTGGGATGGGGGTTGGGGTAACGGGATGGTGTAAGAATTCATATTTTCTTTGTTTTTTTTAAGTTTTTTTTTAAGTTTTAAAATAAATTTATAAATGTTAAATTTAAGTGTTGTTTTTAAATTGTTTTTTTTCAAATATGTTTGTTGATATTATTTACTCATTGATTGTTTTTTTGTTTTTTTTTAATATTTTTAAATGTGATTTTTTTGGGTTTATTTTTGTAATTTCAAAAAAATATAATGTTTATTTCATTTAAAATATTTGTTTTTATTTTGTTTGTTTTAAAAAAATAATGTTTTTGCTATTTTTTTAATATATTTATATATTTGTTGTTGTTATTAGTCTCTGTCGTAGGCATAGAGGGACTATAGCGATCGATAAATCATTGACTTCATATTAGTCTGTCCTTTGACCACAAATATTTCTATATTATCTATTGTTGGAACTAGGGAACTGAAAACATCGATTTTTATATTAAAAAAAAGTACCATGTTTGTCATGATCTGATTGGACAAGGGATTGGAGGTCTTGTTGCCGGCTTCGCTATTCCCAATGTTATATATGTTGGCATATCCAAAGTATTTGATCGTATATGGTCTTTTTGAATCATATATTTTGTTATGCATTCGTCGAAGGTGGATTAATGCTAGCATTAATTTGAATGTTTGGTTTAACATTTTATGCTAGGTAAATTTATGGCAATGTTTGATATGGTGGCATATTGAAAGTTTGGCCTTCCAATACATTCTCTGGTGTTCGAACTATTGTTACAAAAAATATAATAATTTTTTTGGGATACGTCAGAGACCTGCCACATTGAATTTTTTTTCTTAAATGTTTACAGAGCATTTCTGACATACTTAAATGTTTACCTAATAGGCTTGGTAGTGTTGAATGGTTACTTAAAAGACTTGTTAAAAGACATTTTCTTCCATTTTTAAAATTTATATGCTCCAACGACATTGCTGGTTCACTGGTTCATGCTTGTTTTTGGCATGACACTGATTTCTTATTTGCATGTTGTCGTTGTTCTTGCTTGCCTATTCGTGTTGTTGCAGTTTGCACGTTTGGGTTTCTGCAATCGTGATTGAAATAACATCGTTCTTGGGGGAGTTGTTGCTGCTTGCTTCTTTCTTCGGTGTATGTTGTTTATTGTTGCTTGATTCGACTTTGCAGGGTTCCGGTTCTGCGCCTGTAGTTGGGCCTTATTTGCAGAGTTCCGGTCCTGCGCCTGCACTTGGGTTCTTATTTGCTGCTTGTTCTTGTTTGCCTGGGGTTTGCAATGTTGGGATGCTGCATATGCAGTTGGATCTCTGGTTACATTTTTTTGCAGTGGAGTTTGCATAGAATACTATTAAGATAAAATAACAGACTAAAAAATTGCAGGCGATGTAAATTGCATCTCTTACGCATTGAAGCAGAGTTTGTTGGCCTCAAAGTATATTTCATAGTTGTCGATGCTTTTTCCATGGATTTTGTGTTACTATGGTTTCATAGTTATGAGAGTGCCTTTTGCTGTGTGGGAGATATATCTGTTCTCTCCCTTTTGTTTTCCTCTTGTAAACTGCGTTTCTGACTCTATAGTTTCTCGCGTTTCTGTGGTCATTCCAATCGACCGCTGTTTGGTTGCATACTTAGCTAGTTTTATGGACGCGGCTTCGCGGATAGGTTCTATCGAACTATGACAGGTCGTGTTCAATGTATACATTAGCTTTCCCGAATTAGTTTTCTTTAAAAGAAGGGCTCCTGGATAGAAGAGAATGCGATTTATGAAATTATAGGTTTCCTGGACAACATAAGTTAATGATCACGGGTTCTTGGGGTGGCAGGCTGAAAATTGGGCTTTTGTTGTTCCGTGCCTTGCAAATAACACGAAGAGTTTCGCAATCATTCTGACCGACCATCGTTCGGTTGCATACTTAGCCATTTTTATGGACGCGGCTTCGCCAATAGGTTGTATCGAACTATGACAGGTCATGTTCTATGTATACATTAGCATTCCCAAATTAGTTTTCTTTAAAAGAAGGGCTCCTGGACATAAGAGATCGAAATTTATGAAATTATAGGTTTCCTGGACAACATAAATTAAACATAGGAAATATGTAATTTTATAAAGTAGATATATAAAGCATGCATGGAGCCCTCATCCCATACTTAGCCAGTTTTTGCATCGCGGATTCTCGGGGTAGCCAACTGAAAATTGACAATCCGAGAGTTCTGCGATATACAAATTGACAATTGGACTTGCGGACTATTTGAATTTTAAGGGCCTCGTGTCCAAAAAGTTTAGCATTCTCGAAATAGTTTACTTTACATACGTTTTACATACGCTGGTGGACAAAAACACACAAAAAAAATAGTAAGCATTTTTTGGATCGCGGGTTCTCGGGGTGGCGGGCTCTAAATTTGGATTTTGTTGTTCTGTGTCCTACAAATAGCATGGAGAGTTCTGCGATATACAAATTGACAATCAGACTATTTGAATTTCAAGGGCTCATGTCCAAAAAAATTAGCATTCTCGAATTACTTTTCTTTACGTACGTTTTACATACGCTCGTGGACAAAAACACAGAAAAATAGTAGTGTTGTCTGTTACATATGGATCCATCCCCACTACCTTCACCGCTTCCTAATACACATTAAATATTCTTTCAAAAGTCAGAACCGACCAGACAGGTTCGAAAACATGGACTTTAATAACTAGAAAGATCGAGTACATCTCCCATTAAACTGAATAGGCAGGTGAATATTATGGGATTTGGTAATTTCTTTTTGCTTGCATTTTGAATTTGCGAATNTGTCACCCACAGAGGCCTTGCTGTCATGTCCCTCTTTAATATTGTGCATATCTTAGATGTCATATTTGAGAATCTGCTCGGATATGGGAATTTTAATACGTGTTGCTAGTCATTATTCAATGTACATATTCGAAAAGATTGGCATTAATAAGTGAAAATATCGAGAACATCTGTCATTAAAACGAATCAACACAAAATCTACGAAATATCATCCAACGTTGCTTTTAAATACTTATTTCCATTTCTCTCTATCATCAAAGAGTTGTGCTTTAGGGTTCTTTCGTTCTAATGTTCCTGGTCATGGACATGTAAGACAACTTAGAGATGTGATTGAGGGGCAGATGAAAGAAGAGAGACCGGTTTTATGTGACGTGAGCTTTGAGTAAAAATAAAACTTGGTTATACAAGAGAAACTCAGAGAGGATGAAAAAAAAAGAACAAGTATGTTTTGGTTGGTGTTCTCCCTGTGTTCGATGCTTTGGTTGGTTGAAAAGGTTGCCTGGAGATTTGTTTGTTGAACTTCTTTGTTTTCTTGTTGGGAATTGTAATGGATTTTGAGGTCACGTGCAAAATAGTTCTTCATTTAAGTATATAGCTTCTTCCAACAACAAATATTTGGCAAGTGTATCGAATTGTACAGATCCCAGAAGAATTTTTTTTCCTCTAGGGTGGCGCATTTACAGTGGCTTGCAAAATGGTGTGTCATGTTCATAAATGATGCGAAATATTACTCCATTTGCGAATGTAACTAGAGGAGGGTAACATAAACTGTATGGGTGGATAAAACGACATATTATCACTACAAAAGTTTCTATTTCAAAGTTTGATGAGCTACATATGGGTCTGGTAACCGACTTGACAGAAAGCCATTTTCTTTGTCAAAGTTTGTTCGGTTTCCTCTGGATATAGTTGCAGACTCCACATATTTAGTGTCACCTCCGAACATTCCAGACCTTTCTGTGGACTGCCATACCTCCACCACTATGAGGAAAGATATATTTTGATGCCATTTGCAACATTTGATACACTTGCCAGACCCGTGCTGGTGCGTTCTGCAACATTTGATGCACTTACCACACCTCTGCTGCCCGAAGAAGTTATGTACCTCAACATATTTTCATTTTGCATATGGGTTGGACGTTTCTTCCAATTTACTGTAATAAAACAAAGAATTTCAATATACAAATCCTCAGGCAGGATTTTCAACCAAACATATGATCGAATACAGGGAGAATACCAGTCACTACGTACTTGAATTTGTTTCCCCTGCCATAGCTATTGTGACATAAAATGACTCCGTCCACTTTGAAATCAACCTGAATTGCATTTCTATGTTGTGTTGAATGTCAAGGGTCAGGAACATTGGAAGGAAAGCAGCTTAAACCCCAACTTTTCGATGACAGAGGGAAATTAATACTTGACAAAGAATGAAATGTTGAATAAGAAGCCATTGCAGGTAGGCCATATCTGGAAGAGACAAGGTATTCAAAAAACTGGGATAGATGTAGTTGGCAGCACCGATTAAGTACAAAACCAAAAATTGATATTCAACTCATTTTTTACAAATAAAGAGTTTGAATGTCAAGAAAACTATCAAGAAGCTTCATCAATGTACATATTTCAGTATTTTCCAATTTCTGGTATTTGTTTTAATTGTATTTTGTACCTTGTTCCCCTGTGTCGTTAAACATGAACGACAAGGTTTTCTTTTTGTTGCCCACTACTTCAATCTAAATAAAGACTGGTCTGTTCGTTCTTTACATTTTATATTTAAGAATAATTTTTCATAAGCGGCTCAACTGTTGACTCAGTGTTCCTGTTCAGTATGTTGGATATATTGCAACTTCTTCTATTTGATAATATCCGTGCATATATACTAATATCAGTACTGTTGGAGTAAATACAAAAAACTTATGCAATTATGTTTGGGTTTGTGGTATTAAACAACTATGTTCCTTGTTCCGTCATATACATCTTGCAGCCAAATAACTTCTATAGTCTGCAATTTATGCTTTAATTACTTAAGTCACACCAAATATTGATTGCATTTAATTCAATTTAGATATTGATGTTTATGGAGGGCCGACATTTTCTCATGTCAATGCAAACAATACAAGATGAATAGATGATAAGTAGTTTATCTTGTTGAGACCACAATGCAAATTCATGTTTCTTGTTGCGCTATGTACATCTTACAGTCAAAATTTTTGTGGTTTCAATGAAATTTGCGAACCAAAGAGCATCTTGCAAATTGGGAGATCATTTTCATTTGAAACAAAAACAATCCATTAATATATATTAGTATGAATACTATTCAGATAAATATGAAAACTTTCTCCATTGATAGATAATAGTATGAATACTATTGAAATATATATCAAATCTTTGTCTTGGCCAATACTTAGCCAGTTATCTAGGCACCAGGCCCCGGGTTCGTGGTACCTAGCACCTATGTCCCCTATTCCATCATATATATCTTGCAGCCAAAGAACTTCAGTGATTTGCAGTTAATTCTTTTACTAGTGAGAACCCAATAGGGGTTTGAAAACATTGCCATTAATAAACAGAAAAAAAAGGTTTTTTTGATTGTTAGATACTTATCTCTTTTCCCCTTTTTCTTTTCCCGTCCATTATGGATTTTTGGTTTTACAATTAGTCGTCTTTCTATGATGGGCGGTTGCAGGGTTCGCGCACTGACATATCTTCATCTCCATCTGTATATTCACATGACGAATCCGACCTACCACTGTACCTTTCCATACCTAGGCAATTTTATGGTCGCGGTTGCCGGATCGGCACATACAAATTGACCTTTTTTTCTTCCCACTCGTTATTGCTTTCTGGATATATACTTAGTGCCCTTTCTATGGTATCCAGTTCCAGAGTTGGCGGGCTGACATGTATTCATCTCCATCTATATCCTCACATGATGGATCCGACTGACCGTTGTTCCTTTCCATACTTAGCCAATTTTATGGCCATCGCTGCGGGGTCGATGCTTGCGAACCCAACTGCTTATCGTTCTGGTATATACATCTTTCAATCAAAACATCTGTGATCTAAAATTCCATTATGGTTTCCTCATATACATTAACTTCGTTCAAAGTATCTGTTGCTTCTTTCCATCCCCAACAACTTCGCGTCCTTCCTGATATACATCAACAATGCTGTTACTAGTGACAAGTGGACACAGTGGTATGAAATATAGTTCCGTGATCTGCAATTTATTCCTTAACTGGTGAGAACTCAACATGGGTTCGAAAGAATTTTCATTAATAATGAAACACTAGATGTTCTTCGGCAAGATACTTAGTTGTTTTTCCCTTGTCTTATTCCCGTGTATTATCGCTTTCTAGTTATATACAATGTCGCATTTCTATGATCACGGGTTCCAACATTGGCATGTTGACATATCTTCATCTCCATCTATATCCTCACATGGAGAATTGGACCGCCCGCTGTTCCTTTTCATACTCAGTGAATTTTATGCCTGTGGTTGCCGAGTTGGCACAATTCAACTCTGTTGCTTCTTGTTCTGTCATATACATCTACCACTCAAAATTTTCGTGATGTATTCCACTACGAACTTCTCCGTCCTTTTTCCCTTATTTTCTTCCCGTGTATTATGGGACTATAAAATATGGACATAATATTTTATAGATCATGTACGGATTTCGCATTCCATACCTAGCGACATTTTGGATTGTGGGTTCTCGGGCGGGCAGGCTCAAAATTGGGCCTCCATTGTTCCATGCCCTACAAATAGCACCCAGAATTCCATGATATACAAATTGACAAGCGGACCTGCAGATTGGCAGAATCAACATTGCACTTCTATTGTTCCATGTCCTCCAAACAATGCTCCCAGTTCTGCAATATAGAAATTGACACACATAATGCAGGGTTGGTGGGGTGGAGATTGCCATTGTTTACAGATGCTAATCCCTATGAAGTATCTAACAGTATCTAAAAAATTATTTTGAATACTAAATTAGCTCTTAGTAGTGACAACTGGACACAGAGGTATGAAACAGTTGGGATTGCACCCTCCACAATATACAAATTGGCTACCGGATTCCGACATCATCCGCTTTTCCATGTTACATATTATGCATTCAAATGTTCAGAGCAATACAATTAGAACGTCAAGGCCTCACGTCTTTTGCAGAAACCTTCACAGTTTGTTTTGGATCCTCCTGTTGTTAGGTTCACAAAATGTGCAACCCCAGCATTGGTGGGTTGACATATCTTTATCTCCATCTATATAATCACACGACGAATCTGATCAACAGTTGTTGCTTTCCATACTTGGCCAATTTTATGTCGACGATTGTCGTGTTGGTGCCAATTTCATCTCCATATATATCCTCGCATGGCGAATTGGACTGCCCACTGTTCCTTTTCATACTTAGTGAATTTTATGCCTGTGGTTGCTGAGTTGGCACAATTGAACTCTGTTCCTTTTTGTTCCTTTATATACATCTTCCACTCAAAATTTTTGTGATCTACAATTCCACTGCTAACTACTTCGTCCTTTTTCCCTTTTTTTCTTCCCTTGTATTATGGGACTATGAATTATGGACATGATATCTTATAGAGCATGTATGGATTATGCATTCCATACCTAGTGACATTTTGGATCGCGGGTTCTCAGGTGGGTGGGCTCAAAATTGGGCCTCCATTGTTGCGTGTCTTACAAATAGCACCCAGAATTCTGCGATATACAAATTGACAAGCGGACCTGCGGACTGGATGACTCAACATTGCACTTATATTGTTCCGTGTCCTCCTAACAACGCTTCTAGTTCCGTGATATACAAATTGACACACGGAATGCAGCGCTGGTGGGGTGGAGAGTGCCATTGTTTACGGATGCTAATCCCTATGAAGTATCTAAAAAAATATTTTCAATACTAAATTATCTCTTAGTAGTGACAACTGGACAGAGAGGTACGAAACATGTGGCATCGCACCCTGCGTAATATACAAATTGACTACTAAATTCTGACGTCATCCGCTCTTCCGTGTTACAAATTATGCATTGAAATGTTCGAAACGATACAAGTTGAACGCCGGGGACTTGCGTCTTCTGCAGAGACATTGTCAGCCTGTTTTGGATCCTCCTGTTGTCGAGTTCACGAAATGTGAAACTCTTGGATACTGTTTCGGGTTGGCATCAAGATTTCTTGTACCACGGTTCACAAATGTTTCAAAGTATTTGTCGCTGCCTCAGTTGGCATATGGCCCTCAACAATATACAAATTGACTACTAGGTTCACATCTTGTACTCAAATTTTTTGTTATCTACAATTCCACTACTGACTCCTTTGTCCTTTTTCCCTTTTCTTCTTCCCTTGTATTATGGTTCTCTGGTTATATACTTAGTCGCCTTTCTATGATTGCAGGTTCTAGCATTCGTGGGCTGAAATATTTATCTCCATCTATATAATCACACAAGGAACCCGACCGACCGCTATTGCTTTCCATACTTAGCCAATTTTATGGTCGCGGTTACTAGGTTGGAAGTCACGAACTCTGCTTCTTCTTGTTTCGTGATGTACATCTTGCACTCAAAACTTCCGTGATCTACAATTCTACCGCAGACTCCTCAAACTCGCAAGCTTCACTGTACCACGGTTCACAAATGTGCTTCCTAATATACATTGGTTATGCTCTTACTAGTGACTCTTACAAGTGACAGCTGGACACAGTGATATGAAACAGTTCGCATATAGCCCTTCACAATATAGAAATTGAATACCGCATTCCGACATCGTCCCCTCTTCCGTGTTACAGATTATGCATTCAAATATTCCGAACGATACAATTTGACCGTCGGGCCCTCACGTGTTCTGGGCAGACCTTGTGACCCTATTTTGGATCCTCCTGTTCACGGGTTCACGAAATCTCCAATTCTTAGTCAGTGTTTCGGGTTGGCGCATTTGAACTCTGCTACTTCTTGTTCTGTGATATACATATCGCACTGAAAATTTTCGTGATTTACAATCCCACCATGGATTCGTTGGTGCTTTTTCCCTTGTATTATCACTTTATGATTATATACTTAGTCACCCTTTTATGATCGTGGGTTCCATCGATGATGAGTTGACATATATTTATCTCCATCTATATAATTAGACGATGAATCTGAACGACCGTTGTTTCTTTCCATAATTGTCCAATTTTATGGCCACGGTTGGCAGGTTCGCGGTTTTGAACTCTGCTTCTTGTTACGTCATGTACATCTTGCACTCAAAACTTCTGTGATCTACAATTCCAGCGTGGGCTCGTCGAACTCGCAAGATTCACTCTACCATGGCTCACAAATGTTTCAAAGTATCTCTCGCTACCTTCCATCCCCACTAACTTCCTTTCCTTCCAGCTGTCCTACCATACCCTCTTCGTTGTTACACGCATTGCACTCAAAACGTTATGATACATACAATTTGACCCTCACGCCCTCACCTTCAACAGTTGTACCATGCAACCCTATTTTGTAGCTGTTTTTTTCCCATGCCCGTGACCTCTGTACTTTCTTACTATGCAATTAGAAACCTTTGATGCTAATAGTTGACCATGCAGGAATCGTCAACATTGTCATTAATGGGCAAAATGCTTGAGGAGATCTCCCATTATTACGCATTAAAGAAAGATGTGCGGAGAGTTATTTTTTCCCTTTCGATTGTTCTTCTCGAACACGCGTCGTCGTGTTGGGCTGCTCAAGAAATCTATAATGCTTAATCACTGATTGCAATATCCACCATGTTCGCATTTTCTATGTATGCAATTAATAGTGTTTAATGTTAACAACGCATCATGCAACAACTATCCAAATTGTGATTACTCAACAAAAGTCTTGAGGACATCTCCCATTCACATGCTTTGGTCCAAAATTTGCGCAGGGATATAATATCCCTTCCAATTTTTCATTTCATTCATCGTTTGGAGAAAACAAACATTCTTATAGACTTATGGCAGCAGGTCGACAACAATTTTGTGGAGATATAATAATTATGTTTGCACATGAGGACTAGAACATCCAGTGGTCTAGGGCATTCTTTTACTATTCATCGCATTCCGTCCATAATGAAGTGATTTGGACCTCTGGAATCGCTCATGCAGGCTGCGTCCCTGAGGTTTTTGATTGTAAGGAGGTGGTCTCTTGGTGCGCCGAAAAATGTATTTCAGGCCAAAGAATTATTCCACTGCGCGACCATTCTCCTGTTTCTTTGTCACCTCAGGTATTTCGTGAGATGTTAAAATTTCCGAAGCCAACATTGACATTCAGAGGACAAGACTGCAAGCAATTTATAGAAAAACATGATAATGGGATGGAAATCTTAGCCGACTTCCTCGAAGACCCGAGAACAGTTACTGAAGATATCACAAGTTTGCAGGTAAGTTCCTTTAGAAATCCATTCTGAGAAATTTCTTGGCTGTTTACAAGAATAATGGGACAGGCATCCATGACAAGCATTTCCCATATAATTATTTATATTTTGTATTTCACAGTCAAGGAACAATACATTTTCGATTGGGGGAAGCTAATTTCCATTGAGCTCTATTCCTAGTTGTCACGATTCAAAGAATCGAATAAATTTTATATGTCATCCTACTTAATTTTCACAATTGTGCATTGCTTCCTGTTTCCAAAACTTTCTCTTTCCAATAAAATAAACTGTGGATTCGACCCAGTAACATTCTGGTACGAGGCCCAGTGGAGGCACAAGGCCTCCCATTGTTTTTATGAAGTTTTTAATGGATTTGTCTCAGTTTTCAAAGATTTACTATTAGGCAAGGATGCTCCGCGGATGTCTACCAATTTTTTGAACAGGAAGGGCACACTTGAGCAAGAGGAAAATCACACTGTCCTCATGATCTTTGGCTCTAAGGAAAATCCTGCCTTCCTTCCATGGCACATCAGAGACAAGATGTTTGTTGCAGAAATAGAAAGGCAATACAACCACTAGTTGCATTTTTTCCATGACAAGAAAAAAAAAACAGTTCATTCCTCTGCCCTGGAATGTCAGAGAATTCATGTGCAGAAACATCAACAAGATTGACGAGTTTGTCGCCCATTTCAAGTAATTGAACCTAACGTATGTTGAAAGGCTAAAAGGGTTCGACCCTAATGGCATTTTTCGAGAACATTTACTGGCTGTTGGCTTTATGATGCAGGAGCATCGTATAAAGCCCAAGTGTGTGCCTAAAACCGAGGAGACAGCTGGACGCGTAGAGGAAATTAAATACGTTTATGTGAAAACGTTGTGAATTTCAAAATATAAAACATTAATGTAATGGATGGGAAGAAAGTGCAATTGCATTTATATCTGAAGATCCAAACTCATTTTGGAGCATATGTTCCTATCCGTCGAATGTAATAGGCATTTATGTGTGTTTAATGCAAGTAGGCAAATTTAATTTAATAGATTAGATAGTTTAGGAGCATAGGAGGGAAAACAAATGATAGACAACCTCAACCCTTGTATCATAGAAATATTATTCAGAATTCATAAGCTGTAGAGATGCACAGAGGAGAACAAAGGATTTTATGCATTTTAGTTGTTATTTGCCATGTACAGGAGCACTGGAATTAATATAAGAAAGCTTTGATTCCAATCTATGTGTTTGTTATGGTTGTGGAACTGCCTATTAAATGGTATGTTGCAGGCTTGTTTGCATTCTCTGTATGCATTTTCTTTCAATGCTATGTGTGTGTGTACGCTCTAGAATTCTATGTTGAATGTTTGAATTTTGGATAAGGGGAGAAGGGGAGAATGAGTTTCAGTTGTTTCTCTTTCTGAGAACTCCTGGAAAGAGTGTAGTGGAGGATCCACAAGGAGTGCGTCGACTAGGCTCTGAGTTTCATCTCATAACTCTTAGGGGAGATTCAAATTGTGTCTTTACAGGCAATATTGCTAGCAGAGCACAGAGCCGTGCAAAGTGTGCGCAGGCTGGGAGAGGGAACAAATTATTTCAAACTAACAGAGGAGTTGAAGAATTCTCTGTTGCAAAGAGTGCACAGAGCCGAAGACTCAAATAAACAAAGGTTATTTGAGAATTTTCCGCAAGGAGTGCTTGCAGGAACCCTTTTGGAAGCCTTGGATTCGCAAGCGAAAGCTCAGAAGGGATATAACCTTTGAGAAGTTCACAGGGAGGTGGAGGTGGAAATCATCTCAGAGAAGTTAAGTTTAGGAGGGAGGATTCCATGTCATTTGGAAACAAGTCCTCGTGGAGTTGAAAACGGATGGTGGAATCGCTTCAAGGAGAAGTGCCGAAGTTCCTTAGGTCGTTGGATCTGATATACCAGTGGAGGGATTAAGACCGAGAGTATTTCAACACCCATAAGCTCAGGAGGAGTAGTGACCATTAGATCCAGATCAACGAGGACCATTGATCTCGTATGTGAATTCTCCATATCGGGGATAGGGAGGTGGATTAGTTCAAGGTTGGACTCGAGAGTTGTGAACTCCCGGGTTGCAAAATCTCGATACAACCAGGGTCATTGGATCGAGGGAGGCACACAGCCGTCAATCTCGTCAAAGGTATGATTTCAGAGTCGGGGATCCATAGAGGAAGAGGAATGGTTGTTGTTTGTTCGCTCGAGTTGCGAAAGCTAGAAAATCCGTGTGGACAAGTGGCAAGAACTCACCTTGTAAGTAGAGTAAAGCAGAGGAGATAGGTGGCATGCGCCAATGCTTTGGCAGAGTCCACATAGCGTTGACTTATGGCATTTCGGGGATTCACAAGGGGAGTGCACGAGAAGTTATCTCTCCAACTTGTGAAGTCGAGAGTTGCGAAAGGCGCTGGCATTAAGGCTTGGCTGTGGTCCTATTGGAAAAGGGGCTAAAGAGAGGGGCTTACACCTTAGCCCATTCACACTTCGCGTTTCAACGATTTCTGAGAGTTGTGGAATTGCACTTGGATTTTCCCAACTCGCGAGACCTGAAATCGTTGGGGTATTGGACAAGGGGTTTCATTAACCTTTGTCTTGGTCTAGAGAAGATCCTGCGCGGATCTCAAGCCCATGGGTAGGGGGTCTGCACCAGTTGTGGTATCAGAGCCCAGAATATATTCTTTGCTTTCTACAATAGAAAGAAAAGAGGAATTTTACTGCCATGCCATTGAGAAGAAGAGAAAGGCCCGTACCTAATCCAACAATGGAAAGAGAAATGCGTGAATTACGTGCCAGACTTGATGCTATGGAGACAACACAAAGGAAAATAGTTGACGCTGGGGATATCAATGAAGATGAAAGTGAAAATGAGGCTGAGAATGAAGGAGAATAAGTTGCAGTCGAAGATGCTGCAGAAGAATGCTTATCCAGGGCTGTTGCAAGGATAGGTGCTAGGGAAAAAATGGACATTCCAATGTATGAAGGAAACCTAGACGTTGAAGAGATTCTAGATTGTATTAGAGCTCTAGAAAAATACTTCGACTATGAGGATGTTGAGGAAGACAAGAAAATCAAACATGCCGCTACAAGACTTAAAGGGCATGCAACACTGTGGTGGGATGAACTGCAGGTTGACAGACGTTGCAAAGGCAAGTAGAAAATCAAGAGCTGGGATAGAATGGTTGCAAAAATGAAAACCAAGTTTATACCCAGGGATTATCAAATAAATCTGTTTCAGAGGATGCAAAATTTGAGATAGAAGCTGATGTCAGTGAAATAATACATTGAAGAGTTCTACAGGATAAACATCAGAGCAGGTCATTGGGAAAGTGATGATGAGAAAGTTGCCATGTTTATGAATGGTCTATGATATGACATTCAGGATGAGATGAGCATGATAACCATATGAACCGTAGAAGATGCTTATCAGATGGCTCTAAAATATGAAGAGAAGCTAAGCCGAAAGTAAGGTTAAAGAGGCCGAGGCATAAGTCAAAGCAGAGGCAAGACAATTTCCCAGGATAGAACTCATAAGCCTAAAGAAGAGGGGAAGAAACCTCAAACTCAATCTGAGAGAGGAGGAAGCTCACAGGGGAGGCATTATGCTGATAGAAACACTTTTCCTTGAGCCAGAGGAAGAGGAAGAGGTAGAGGAGTGAAGTGAAATGCTTTGTCTATGGAAAAATCAAACATAAATCCTATGAGTGTCCAGATAGGAAGAAAGATGGTGGTGAAATTCACATTGATGAAGCTCAAGGACGGAATGTTGAGGCAGAGGATGCTGATGGCGGAAGATCTTTGATGATGCAGAAAGTTCTCTTGAAACCAGAGAAGGAGCCAGAGAACCGAGCCCAAAGAAACAGTTTGTTTCAGACTGCTTGCAAAACCAAAGACAGGGTATGCAAGGTCATAGTGGACAACGGTAGCACATATAATCTTGTATATATGGAAATGGTAGAAAAGCTAGAGCTCGAGACTGTTGCGCATCCGAGCCCATACAAAGTTTCGTGGCTATAAAAAGGACATTAGGTAAATGTCACTAAACAATGTTTAGTTGAATTTAAAATAGGAGGATATAAAGATGAGGTATTATGTGATGTCATTCCCATGGATGTTTGTCATCTATTGCTGGGTGGACCATGGAAATATGACATAAATGTGGTGCATGATGGGAGAAAGGACACGTACACTCTGAAGAAAAATGGTAGGACACACATGTTGCTGCCAATTAAGGATAAAGAGGTGAAAATAGAGATGAGAAACACTATACTTCTCATGAGTGGGAAGGAACTTCTTAAGGAAGTCAATAAGAAGGAAGCCACACAATTCATTTTGGTTAGGAAGCCTTGAATGTTTTTGAACAACACTAGGGTAGATGATTTACCGGAAGAAATCCAGGAGTTGCTGGAAGAATTTGTTGATATAGTAGTGGATGAACTACCCTGTTCATTGCCACCTATTAGGAGTATAATTCATCACATTGATCTTATACCTGGAGCCAGTTTTCTGAACAAGGTGGCACGCCGCAAGAGAATGAAGAAGTTAAGAGACAGGTCCAGAACAATGGACAAAGGATTGATTCGAGAGAGCTTGAGTCCATGCGCTGTTCCAACAATGCTCAGCCCAAGGAAGGATGGTGGCTGGAGAATGTGTACAGACTCAAGGGAAATCAAAAAAATTACCATCAGGTACAGGTTCCCATTGCCAAGGATGGATGACTTGATGGATTGCTTGAGTGGAGATTTTTTTTTTTCAAAGATTGATTTGAAAAGCAGCTATCTTTAGATTAGAATGAGAGAAGGTGATGAATGGAAGACAACATTCAAGATGAATGAAGGGCTGTATGAATGGATTGTCATGCCATTTGGCTTAAGAATGTGCCCAATACTTTCATGTGGTTAATGAACGAAGTCCTGAAGGATTTCATTGCGAAATTCGTCATTGTATATCTTGATGATATATTAATTTTCAGCGAAACTGAAGAAGAGCACTTGAAGCATTTAGCTGCAGTGATGAGGAGGTTACAGCAAGAGAAATTGCTGATCAACATCAAGAAATTGTCATTTATAAGGACATAACTCATTTATTTGGTTTTTGTTATCTCTGCAAATGAATTGAAAATGGATCTGAAAAAGATAAAGGCGATTAAGGATTGGCCATTGCCGAAGAGCGTGTTTGAAGTTTGAAGCTTCCATGGTTTGGCTAGCTTCTATAGGAAATTCATCTGAAACTTCAGTGGAATTAGTGCACCGATGATGGATACGGTGAAGAAAATACATAAATATTTTCATTGGACAGAGGAAGCAGAGAAGGGCTTCAACTTGCTGAAGAAGAAGATCACTGAGAAACCAATTCTGGTTTTGCTAGATTTCAGCAAGACATTCCAAATAAAGTGTGACGCGAGTGGATTTTCCATTGGAGCGGTCTTAAGCCAAGACAACAGGCTGGTCGAGTATTTCAGTGAGAAACTGAATGAAACAAATATTCAGTACTCCATGTATGACAAAGAATTCTACACAGTCATACAAGCGCTGAAGAAATGGAGGCACTATTTGGTTCCAAAGGAGTTCGTTTTGTATAGTGATAATCACGCTTTGCAGTTCGTGACTCGATAAGAGAAGTTGAACCAAAAACATGCTAAATGGTTTGAATACATGCATAATTTTACTTTTGTGATCAAGCATATTTCTGGAACTGCTAACAAAGTTGTTGACGCTTTGAGTAGGAAATGTTTTCTTATGTAGGAATTTAGAGTTAAGACTTTGGGTTTTGATAACCTCAAAGAAATGTACGAGGATGATCCGGATTTCAAAGAGGCATATGAGGTGTCTGAGAATCCAATTCTCAGGGACAGAAGACAATGGATAGAGTACATGATCCAGGATGGACTATTGTTCAGGGGAAATCAACTATGTATTCCGAAATGCTCCACGAGGGAGAATTTGCTGAAAGAAAATCACAACGGAGGATTGGCCGGACACTTCGGTCATGAAAAAACGTTCTCAAAGTTGAATGGCTCATATTACTGGCCAGGGATGAGGACAAATGTGAAAAAATTTGTGGACAAGTGCAGAATTTGTCAGCACACGAAGGGAAAAAGGAAGAACGCAAGGTTATATCAGCCATTACCCATACCCGAAAGGTTGTGGGACGCAGTAAGCATGGATTTCATATTAGGATTGTCAAGGACACAGAGGGGATATGATTCAATATTTGTAGTGGTAGACAGATTTTCAAAGATTTGAGGAAGGAAAGGTTCCCAAGGGGAACATACAACAAGCTGAAGATGAAGAAAATTGGACCGTGCAAGGTCATAAGAAAATTTGGGGCAAACACGTATGAGATTGAATTACCCGATGGGGTCGAAATCTCACCCATATTTAATGTCGCGGATTTGTACCCTTACAGAGCTGAAGAAGTAGGAGCAGAAAATGAACAAGAAAAGATTCAATGGATGAAACAAATGCCTGTAGCTGAAAAGCCACAGATGGAAAGCATAATTGATAAGAGGATTAGTAGAAAGACCAAGGGAAACGATTATTTTGAATACTTGGTCAAGTGGAAAGGACATCCAATTGAAGATGCCAGCTGGGAGAATGAAGTAGAAATTTAAAGACATGGATAGACCGTGCAAGATCTCATGAACAGGAGTTCATGAAAATTTTCAAGCGAGGGAGTATGATGCAGGAGCATTGTATAAAGCCCAAGTGTGTGCCTAAAACCGAGGAGACAGCTGGATGCGCAGAGGAAATTAAATACGTTTTTTTGAAAACATTGTGAATTTCAAAATCTGAAACATTAATGTAATGGATGGGAAGAAAGTGCAGTTGCATTTATATCTGAAGATCCAAATTGATTTTGGAGTGTATGTTCCTATCCGCCGGATGTAATAGGCATTTATGTGTGTTTAATGCAAGTAGGTAGATTTAATTTAATAGATTAGACAGTTTAGGAGCATAGGAGGGAAAATAGATGATAGACACCCTCAACCCTTGTATCATATAAATATTATTCATAATTCATAAGATGTAGAGCTGCACAGAGGAGAACAAAGGATTTTATGCATTTTAGTTGTTATTTGCCATGTATAGGAGCACTGGAATTAATAGAAGAAATATTTGATTCCAATATATGTGTTTGTTATCGTTGTGGAACCACCTGTTAAATGGTATGTTGCAAACTTGTTTGCATTCTCTGTATGAATTTTCTTTCAATGCTATGTGTGTGTGTGTGTATGCTCTAGAATTCTATGTTGAATGTTTGAATTATGGATAAGGGGAGAATGAGTTTTAGTTGTTTCTCTTTCTGAGAACTCCTGCAAAGAGTGCAGCGGAGGGTCTGCAAGGAGTGCGTCGACTAGGCTCTGAGTTTCATCTCAGAACTCTCAGGGGAGATTCAAATTGTGTCTTTACAGGCAAAAGTGCTAGTAGAGCACAGAGTCGTGAAAAGTGTGCGTAGGCTAGAAGAGGGAACAAATTCTTTCAAACTAACAGAGGAGTTGAAGAATTCTCTGTTGCAAAGAGTGCATAGAACCGAAGACCCAAATAACCAGAGGTTATTTGAGAATTTTCCGCAAGGAGTGCATGCAGGAACCCTTTTGGAAGCCTTGGATTCGAAAGTGAAAGCTCATAAGGGATAGAACCTTTGAGAAGTTCACAAGGAGGCGGAGGTGGAAATCATCTCACATAAGTTAAGTTCAGGAGGGAGGACGTCACGTCATTTGGAAAGAAGTCTTCATGGAGTTGAAAACGGACGGTGGAATCGCTTCAAGGAGAAGTGCCAAAGTTCCGTAGGCCATTGGATCTGATAGACCAATGGAGGGATTAAGACCGAGAGTCTTTCAACACCCATAAGCTCAGGAGGAGTAGTGATCGTTAGATCCGAATCAATGAGGACCGTTGATCTCATATGTGAATTCGCCATATCGGGGATCAGGAGGTGGAGTAGTTCAAGGTTGGAATCGAGAGTTCCAAACTCCT
The DNA here is from genome assembly GCA_010110895.2 of Picea sitchensis. Lineage (NCBI taxonomy): Eukaryota > Viridiplantae > Streptophyta > Pinopsida > Pinales > Pinaceae > Picea > Picea sitchensis. The sequence continues at coordinate 166,992 of SNQJ01S0006852.1, read as the reverse complement.
AGGTTGCGAAATCCTAATACAACCAGGGTCGTTGGATTGAGGGAGGCACACAGCCATTGATCTCATTGAAGGTATGATTTCAGAGTCGAGGATCCATAGAGGAAGAGGAACGGTTGTTGGTTGTTCGCTCAAGTTGTGAAAGCCGACAAATCCATGTGGACAAGTGGCAAGAGCTCACCCTGTAAGTAGAGTAAAGCGGAGGAGACAATTGGCGTGCACCCGACACTTTGGCAGAGTCCACATAGCGTTGACTCATAGTGTTTCAGGGATTCGCAAGGGGAGTGCACAAGAAGTTGGCGCTCCAACTTGCGAAGTCGAGAGTTGCGAAAGGCGCTGGCGTTAAGGATTGGATGTGGTCCTATTGGAAAAGGGGCTGAAGAGAGGGTCTTACACCTTATCCCATTCACACTTCACGTTTCGATGATTTCTGAGAGTTGTGGCATTGCACTCGGATTTTCCCAACCCGCGAGACTCGAAATCATTGGGGTCTTATAAAGGGGTTTAATTAACCTTTGTCTTGGTCTAGAGAAGATCCCATGCAGATCTCAGGCCCGAGGGCAGGGCTCTGCACCACTTTAACACCTCTTTTATCCATAGACACCTGACCCAAGATAGGGACAGTGTCGAAAACAATCCTTCTTCTGCCGATTGCGAAATTTAAATTTAAATTTAACTAATTCGGTAATGCTAAATTTCCAGAAACATTTAAATTTTGGTAATGCTAAATTTTTTGTGTCCAACAACCTTTCAAATGTTGATAATTTTTTATATTTTTCAGAAAGAAGTAATTCGGGAATACTATGTTTGCATGCAAACCAAATGTATTTCAACTTTCTAACCACGTGTTTGTACTAGGTCACATTTACTCCCATCCCAACCTGGCAGGGACTACGCTACCATGCAACACTTGTTTATTTCTATGAATTTGTTTGTAATAGTGTCATTTTTTTAGGTCATGGTCTAAAACAATGTTGCAATTTTAATCTTGAAACAAAAAAACAACCATTGTACTTGTAGTACCATGTTTCGATTTAGAGGTTGATTTTGTGGTTTTGGTTAGAAACGATATCGATATCGAATGTCAAGTCCACAATTTCAAGCAAGTTATAATGTTAATCTCTAAAAAAAGGGGTGATATTATTAGCATAATTTTTCATTTCGGGGATATTATTAACATCATGATTTCAACTAAGCTATAAATTTAACCCGAAAAGGAAAGGGGTGATGTTGGGAGTATCACCTTTTGTCTTTGGGAGTCGATTTTAAGGTTTTTGTTTGCAACTTTATGGGGATTTAAGGCGATGGTGGATTTTTTTTTTAATTCTAAACCCTGCAGAAAAAAATCCTATCTTGGGAGCACCACTTTTTAACTTGCGGGTTGATTTTGCTATTTTTCATCCAAAAATACGGGTATTTAGGGATAGAATTTTTGTTTTGAGGCCATAGTTCTCATAATTCACTAACTATGTTCAAATAAAAAACGCCTTGAAATTCTTATAGAAAAGTTTTATAGCTTGATATCTCCTGATATGTGGAATTTTCCCCAAAGAGGATATTTTCAATGATTCTAGGTTAGGTGGAAATGTCTATGGTGATAATTTTGGAAATATTGGCAACATTCCCCTCAATTCTCTCTAATGAAACGATGGTGTTTCAAAACCAATAAACATTTCCATGTGTGATGTTAAGTCTTTAGAATCTATGAAATATTGGTTTGATTTGGAATGGACAACCATAGAGAGAAAGGAGGATCAAATATGTAATCATCCTAAGGATCAGTTCGGGAATTCATGGCCTCTAAGATATCAATATTGAATCTAAATAAGTACAGATAGATTTCATAATCCACTTGAAAAAAATTGAGATGGATTACATAATGTCCTTCAGAAAAGTTGGGAGATAGATGAATCCAAGGTCTCCAAGAATGAATACATAATGGATTCTCTTAACCTGAATCAAATCTATGCCTTTCATGTGTGATTGACTTGGCCTTAATAAAAGAGGAGACCATGTAGATGGGGCATAATCCCACATCATTAACTTTGGGAGGGAATCCATTGTATATCAAGTAGTAATGAGACCTTAAAAGGACCAAGACCTAAATCCAATAGAGTTGGGATGGAATAGAGTTTCTACTACAAAGGGAAAAACATTTTTTGGATTGGGAGTTGGATGGGTTTCACAATATTTAATTTGATTAATGTTGATCACTTTTCCTTCATGTGGGAATGGTAAGAGATGAGAGATCAAAGAGCATACTTCCTTCAAATCATAAATACAGTTTTAACCAAGCAACATGTTATAATCGAATGGGGCATAAACTATTGGAGAATAAGAGGATTTGGTAGATCAAAGTCATATTTTTCCAAGAGAGAGGTGGTGTCTAAAGACATGATTACAAAACTTAATCACAATCGATCATAGGTCAAAACACAAAGTAGTGTAAGAAAAAAAAATATTTTTGTACATAACACATTCACTTGCTTTTGTTTTTACCCATATGGACATCTTATATAGAACCAACATGTAACCAACTCCCTTGAAGTGAGGAATATGAGGTCCTCATAGATTGGCTAGGGAAGGTAACAACCTCCTTAAAATATGCACTGTTCTATGCACCAGTTGACAGTTCTATTCCAATTGGTCAACCAATCAAATGGCTAGTCAACCATCTAGTCAAATTTTAGTCAACTTCTCACTCAACCACTCTTTCAACCTCTCAATTGAATATTTAGTCAACTATCAACTAACTATCTCCAAAATATATAGAGGTGTAATGTACCTACATAACATGGTGTTCCAACACCTCCCATTTAGCACAATGCTTTGTATATTCTTGATGTGAAATATTTTTGTACACATGTCCATGATTGTATCTTCCTAATGCAAAATAGTAGCCCAAAATTTCACCATCTTATCTTGTAAGAAAGGATTCATAAATATACTTGCAATCTGATTATTTGTCCCACAATAAAGAATATTCACAATCTTTTCTTGTATTAACTATCTCAAATAATGAGCATGAAGCTCAACATGCTTCATTTGTTTTGTGCAATGGGATTCTCTAAAGATTGCATGACACTTTGATTGTCACAATATACCACAATTGATGTCTTTACTGAAAAATCCAGGTCATCTATGAGAGATTGAATCTACATGGCCTTTGTGCCATCATGCATTATACAATGATATTCTACTTATACTGTCCATACAAAAAACACCTTCTACTATTTTGCAAGACCGGATAATGTGTCTAGAGCATAAAAACTTCTCTTGTTGGCCAATATCCTATTAGTTTCATTCATAAACGGGGGTTTTCAAATTGTGAAAAATCAAGTCAATATATTGTTTCATATTAAAGAGGGTGAGGTGTTTTTTAATTGAAACACTTTTATAGATATTGGGGGGTTGCAAGGGTGCATAGGATAGGGGGAGTTTATAACTATTATAGAGGTAATATAGGTATTGGGAAATGGTTTGATGGTAAATAAATCAACATACAATCAACAATGGTGAGATTGAGGTTGTACCTTCATCCCTTTCTAACATTCGTTTCTTGCCACTCCATATTAATTTCATTGGAAAGAGAACAGTGATGGTATTTCATTCCATCTGACTCGAAGAAAATTCGATAATATACAAGTTAAATATGTACTAGTGCATACAAATGGATACTTTAAACATTACAAATTTTCAAATTATTTTAATGTCTATAGTGCCATTTTCTATGGCCAGGGATGTTGGTTTTAACATTTTTATTTTATAAAAGACTTATCCTTTGCTTTATTTTATCATTTTTATTTTATACAAAACTTATCCTTTGCTTATTCTACCTACACTAAAAGGATTTAGAAAATAATTTCCTTTGCCTATTCTATCCACAATGAAGAATTAAAATATAAAGATTAAGAAGGTTATGTCAACAATATGAAGTATATCCTAAAGTATTCCAAAATGTATATCATTTCATGGGTTTCACAAGAGTCGAAGATGTATACCATTTCATGGGTTTCACAGTAGTTGAAAATGCACACTCTATCATTTCATGGGTTTCACAGTAGTTAAAAATGCACACTTTGATCATTTCATGGATTTCATAGCTATTCCTTGTATAGTGTATCATGAAGTTTTTTGAAATGTTTCTAACCTAATGATTATGACTTTTTTATAATTTTTTTTAACCTAATGATTATTGAAAACATTTGAGTTACTCATCAACTAAAAAACAAGCTATAATTGCATAGGCTAGAGGCCTCGATTTTGTCTCACGAAGAGAGTTGACTATTAATAAACGTAGTAAGAAGAAGCAAACAAAGACCATTTATGGGGTGTTCCAAAGGGAAACGACACATATATTGGGTGGTAACAACACATACCTCACAGTTAAAATTCATGGTTATCTATATTGGAGGTTTCTCAAGCATTTATATTTCCATTTCCTTAAAAACGCTTGCATATTTTCTATTTAAATGTAGAAGCCCGTGAGGTGCTTTATGAAAATTGTAAACCATTTCTCCACTGGTTGATTGACTGAGCAATAAAGAGACATATTGCTACTCTATTTGTCTTTGTTGTCTGATGTGTTATAATTCTCTATTTCCATGTTCATTAATTTCGATTTTGTAGGCTAGGTTACAACATGTGGTATCAAATCAAAGGAAGGAATCACAGTGAATTTGTATTTATTGTATGTGTGAGACATTGGAGGTTAAATTTATATTTCCTGTCTCTGTGATAGATTAGATGAGGGATGAACCGAAGGTGAATGATTTGTGGAAGTCAATCCATGTCTTTCCATAGTAATAATCTTCTCTAAATCCACACAAAGGTCACGAAGGCCTAGAGAAAGGTTGAACTGTTTTCAGAAATTGTTGGGTTTCTTTTGATGTACTCATCCACCAGGATGGGCCACATTACTCCAAAATTCTCTCCAAGAACACTCTAATTCCACTCTATAACATTCCCATACACCAACGGGCTGGGTCGTGCTACTGCAAGATCTCATCTCAATAATGGATTTCGAGCTTATGATCCAAGATCACACTTCTTGACCCAAGAATGTATTTACAATGGCCGTTACTAAATAAAGAAGAATGAAATAAATGGAATAATAGTATATGTGATAATCAAGATTCATGCTAAACTTAAAAATAATTCTTAAACATGCCATGCAGAACCACAACCAACAAGAAAACACATTAAAGATATATATCTCAAAGACAATAATCAATGCACAACGGAAAAAAATATGCAAGCAAAGGAAACCATGAGAGAGAGCACTTATCTTAGAAAAAACCAATCACCAATTGGATATAGACCAAGGATGTTCAACCCAACCATAGATGTAGTTGTTGCAAGTCTCAACAAAAAGTCACCTATGAGCTAGGGCTATGAATCCACAAGGATGGGTTCTAGAGAAATACTTATCTTCCCAAACCATTCAACACTCAAGATATCACAGGTTTATCAACACACGACAATATAAAGTACATTATCTCTCTTCTCTCCATCTTTCACAACCCAAATACAATCAACCCCCTTCAGTGCCATGCAGTTCCTCGAGTTGTCCACTTCTTTCCAGGGCTCCATTGCATCTAGTCTAGAATATCCATGCTAGGACACTCAAGACTCACAGTTGTAAAGCAAGTTTAGCACATGCCAATGCACCTTGGGCATACATGAACCATTTCATGGTTGGAATACACCAACAATTACTACAACCAACGAAACAATGACTTATTTCTGTTAGTACTCAAATTTTCCCCAAAATTTGAAAAAATCTTTTCATGTCAAAATTGTCAAAATCGTCAGTCATTGGTCCTAGGTCATAACTTCCGAATTCATCACTGAATCATGATGAGTCTTATTCACAAAGTTTGTCTAAACTCCTATGATCTTTGATCTATCTTCTGACCTGCAAAACCAAAATATGGATTTTTATTAGTTTTCCTAAAAACTTCATTTATAAGTTTTCTCATATTTTCAAAATAAAATAAATTTTTATTTAGTCCTTTTTCTAATTCACAAGCCAGCGCAGGCCCAAGCCAATTCATGAATCGAGTCTATCAATCCATATGCCATACAAGACCCAGGCCAAAGCTCGAGTACATGTCACAACCACTTAAACGCATAAACTAAACTAGGTGTTAGTGATCAGTGTACCAAGATGTGATTCAAACCCTGAGATATTAATACGCCAAGTCGACTTAAACAGAATCCACATGTCAAAGTCAAGTTCAAACACCGAGTTTCACTTAAATTGAACGCTTTGTCCAAACCACGTATGAAGTATGATCCTGTTTTGATTGCTTCTTCAGTTCGCTGCATTCCTATATTTCAGATCATCATCAAGCTTGTAGATATGGAGGATCTCATCGCGTAAATATATCAGGGAGATATACAAGTTGATGTTTGAGTATTTGTGGATTTTGGAAATTGACAGCTACAGAGGTAGAAACGGATCGGATCTATCATTTGGCTTGCCCAGCGCCATGTTCTCAGGTGGTTCTCAGGCCTCCTCCAAATCCCTCGCATTTACCTTACCATTCTCACAGGCAAAACTGCGAATTCTGGTGACTGGGGGAGTTGGCTTCATCAGATCTCATAACGCCAAGCTTTAGATTTTATTTGCCTCATCCACAAACTAATATAACTGCCAAGAGTCAGATCGCAGCTTACATGGAGTCTAAAGGGTTGATTAAATTATTTAGGGTAAAAACGCCATGGTCTGCACAGTCTGATGTAAACCCTAGTCTTAACATACACAAGCCAATTCCTGTCTGGAAGAAATGTGTACAGAATATGCTTGTCATATTTGATATCTTGGCTCAACACCCAAACGTAGTCATGGATGATTCGGTGGAGTATGATGAGAAGGATATTCATAAAGGAATGGATCATCAGGGAACAATTCGAATGTGGGGTAATATTGTTCCATTTCTTGAACACATTGACAATGAACTCTTCAAATGCTTGCAATATATTGATCCCCACACGAAGGAGTACATGGAAAGGCTCCGAGATGAGCCTCTATTTATGGTCCTTGTTTAGAATGTGAACGAATTCTATCCATCTCAGGCATGAAAACACAAATGAGGTCTTGCAGAATGACAGGAACTAGCTCAAAACCATGGATATTTCATATCAGTTAAGCAATATCTCTTACAAAGCGCAAACTATATGGGGCCAGGTTAAAAATGAAAGGGAGACAAATCTAGTCTCAAAGTTGTTTGCAGTTGGTGAAATGGATTTATATTCGCTGCTACAGGACACATGGGGATGTAGGGACCGAAACAATACAGTGGAAAAATACATCATTCTCAATGATTTCTTTGTGGGAGGCCATTCAATGAATGTTGCTAAAGATTATGAAGCAGAGAAAATGCATCTACTTTCTTTGAAGCTGCGTTTTGTATTAGCCAAAATTGCAAATGCAATGGCACCAGTGAAGGCTCTCATAGAACATTAGCTTGAATTTTGTACTCTTAAAGATTCCAAATTAAGGTCCAAAGAGGAATACAAGATGTAGACTATGTGAGAGAGGTTTCAAGATCTCAGATAAATGAGAATCAGGTCAATTCTGAAAGATTCAATAATGAAAGTGTCTGGTCGTCACCATGGACTACCAAAGAGACCTCTACAAAGGCAAATGTAGCTGAAACTGTAGGTATAGAAGAAATATTTACAGATTTCAAGACAACAAATGGAGAACAAATGGAAGCCAAAGGACATCCACAGAACACAAATGGAAAATCAGATCCAAGGAGATTTTACTAGCAACTTTCAAGAAATCATCCAGGTAATCGGAATTTTGAAATTTTGAAGTTTAAAGAAACTTTGACTTTCGGTGGTTTAGGCGAACAGGACGACTATTCATTAACCACCGAAAACAGGGCTTTCGGTAGATAATTCACTCAGCATCTTTCTAAGTTAACCACCGAAAGCCTGTCACTGCCAGAATGATCGAATTTTTGCACAGATCGAGGTTTTTCTGATCCAAATCATTTGAAAACATTCATGATGGATAGATGATGAATTATGTATTCAGTTTTAAGATTCATTTTTGGAATATAAGGATTAGAAAAGTTGGCCAAGTTGGTTTTGGCACCTATTTTGGTGGAAACAAGTTGGATTTTTTGTTCATCTCAGCCAATTCAAATTGTATCTCTTGGGAGAGTCATCAGCTAGCCTTGGGAGGCTATCCTGCACTACATCAGCATTCAACAAGAGAGGAACACCATGAAATCTGGGATTGACCTCATTTTTGGGGATCATCCCACATCTTTTGCAATCAGATTTTGATTTACTATTTTTAGCTTATTTGATCCATGTTTTCAGGATCTCAGAACTACTTTGTAAAGATATAAAGCTTAGGATAGAATATGAATAGGGGGTTCGATTTTGAGTTCTAGATGCTACTATTTTGTAACAAGACAATTTCTTTAATAGATCAACCAGCAAGCTTCTTTCTTTGTTACTGTCAGACTTTCTTTCATCTATCTCTATGCTTATGAGTGGAATTAATTCTTTTGTCTCTGTTTAATGACCCTGGTAACTGTCATCTTACTTTTGGTTATTAAGCAAGAATCACAAGCATCCTTGGCTAGTTTGTT
>SNQJ01S0006852.1:129441-147531 GCA_010110895.2 Picea sitchensis | reverse complement strand
GATGTTCGACATATGGAACATTATACATTTCCTTTAATACCAAATTCCTAAGTTCTCTGGAACTAGGAACATAAATTATATTCTTATGCATAAGTAATTCATCATCCTTAATCTTATATTATTTAATTATTTGTTGTACATTTCCATGTTATAAACTTTCTTTTACTTGTAGGTAATGTTGGTCTGTAACAACGACATCTAAAATTTTGTTCTTCAAATATGATTGATGCATACTATTGGCTATAGCATGCATGAGATAGACTCTTCTACTGAGTGCATTAGCAACTTTATTTTCTTTTCCTTTGATATGCTTCATGTCAAAGTCATACTCACTTAAAAATTCCATCCATCTTGTCTTCCTAGAAATCAAAGTTGGCTATTCAGAAATATATTTCATACCACTATGGTTTGTTCTTAATTTGAATCACTTTCCCTTGAGATAATGCCTCCACATATTCAATGCATGAACTATGGCAACGAGCTCCAAATCATGTGTGGAATAATTCCTCTCATGTTCTTTAATCTTTCTGGACTCATTACTAATTACATGTCCATTTTGAGTGAGGACTCCAGCAAGTCCTTCCTTGCATGCATTTGTACATACCACAAAATTCTCATTTGGGTTAGCATTCTTTAAAATAGGCGTACTAGTAAGTAATTATTTTAACAAATTAAAGTTTTCTTCACATTTTGTTGTCCATTCAAATTTAATTCCCTTCTTTTGCAAACAAGTGATGGAATGATCAATATTAGAGAATCATGTTATAAATGTCCCATATTATCTAGATAATCCCATAAAAGCTCTGACTTCTGAAACATTTCTTGGTACTAGCCTGTAATGTCCCCATTTTTGGATTCCCTTGATTTATAGTTGGAGGAGACCTCACGGGTCTATGTCACCCTAGCCAAAGGAATAAATGGAGGATAACAGGGGGCTCAGAAAAATTGGAGGCGTTATATGAGGCCCAACCTAGTCCATTCACCTTATTTCACCATTAGGACCACTGCTGCACAACTTATTTTTTATTCAGTGACATTTTGACGATTCTCGTAAATTAAGGGTATTATTGCGTATAAATTAATTCAATGCACTCAAGGTGTTATTTGGGTCATATTGTTGAAAATAAAACCTTATTATAATAGCTTATTGGAATCGGGATGAAAATATATAAAGGTTGTGATGATGAAAAATGAACTTCTGATGTTCGGGAATGACTTACAAGCCAAGTAATCGCTTTTTGACATTAAAAGGGGGTTAATTAATTACTAAAATTAAATTATAAATCCACTTTAATTTATTAAAAGGGAAAAAAGGGTTCGAAAAGGGTCAACGAGGAAATAAAAAGAGAATGACGATGCCCTCTCTCTTTTTATGCAATTGTTATTTTCTAAAAACGAAATTGAGAGAGCTCTTATGGCTTTGGCTCTTTGAGAAAAAAACGCTAGAGAGATTGGAAGATTGTTTTTAGTGGTGAGACCATCCACCCTAAGTAGTCGAAGGGAAGAGATCATACATATTTATTCATTATGCTTAAGCATGGCCGAGTCTTTATCATCTTGGTGGATGAGTTTACTGGTTTGCGGTGGAGTTTTGGTTGCATTTTGTCCAAGTTCTCTTGGGGAGGTCGAGTTACCTTTATGTAGGCAATATATTTTATGTGGTGATTGTTTACACATAACAAAGGTCGTATTTGAGGAGGATGGTTGATTTTATGGTCGAGACAAGCCAAGCTTCATAAGAAAATAGTGGATTCTTGATGTTGGGAAATTTTATGAGAGATGGGGAACATTTTGGTAACTAGGAGCGTGAGTTTATCATCTACATGAGCATAGTTTGACAAAAAACTTAAACCCTTTGTGAAAAAGTCATTCTCTTGAGAAAAAATACCATATTTATCTACTAGGGGGGGGAGGGGATTTCTTCCTCACAGGTTGACATCTAAAAGGGGGAAGTTTATACTTGCGGGAGGACAACCCCTGTTGTAGTAGAGGATGCCATTGGAGGGTAGACTCTCTCGGTATCTTATTTCTACCAACTACCAAGCATTATCGGTTGGGAATGAACTTAAAACATATTAGTTGTATACCATTAAACTTGTGAGTTATTTTTAGTTTCATTGCTCATACAGAGGATGATAAATACAAATTTATTCGTGTCGTGTTTATTCAATTATATTAGTTGTGTGTTGCTGGTATTTTATATGTTTTCTCTTATATAACCTTGTTGTATTAAAAGGACATTTTTGGCACATTTAAATTATATCTTAACCACCCATAACACTTGAAACTCGATTAAATACCAACAACAGTAAATTGGGAGTTTTAGTAGTGAAAAGACACCTACAACCTAAGTGTTTGAGAAAAGTAAACACTCAGAAAACACATATATGTTTCTACAATAGTGAGGCAACCTATAACCATAGTGGTTAGGCTCACTACAGTGGTTTTAAAGCATACATTTAAAGTGTTTGATGCAATTTTTAACCCAAGAAACACATAGAAACATATCAAAAATATAGGAGGTTTATTACAGTGGTATCAAAGCTTGTGATCCTCCTAGCCTGCGAGGGTATACAAGCTTGGCTATCAAACTAAGGAAAAGGTGAAGAAAAATCAATTTGGGGTTTTACAATATGGAGACAAATCAAGAACTCATGATGAAATTTTTACGATCTTGTTAGAACTATAAAAATAATTTCACAATGTTAATAGAACACCTAGAGTGGTGGAAGCCTCTATTTGGAAAGAAGAAGTAGAAGAAGGGATCCAAATCCAAGGTAATTGATGATACTAAGACCTCACTTTGTGAACAATGTTTGATAGAACCTCAAATTTTCCTTTTGGATGAGCATGGACCTATTTACGATAGGAATGTGTACAATGGGAATGATAGGGAAACAATCTTTGATACACCATTAGAGATGACCTATGAGGGTAATTAGATTAGCATGTGTGATGGACAGAATAATATCCCATGTGATATAGTTTATTGATCAACGTCAACATCTTATGATGCTTAAGACTATTTATAAGTACACCTAAGTATGATGATGTTTTAGTGTTGGAAGAGTTACCTGTTGAGGTTGATCTCCCTTCTCAGGATTTATTTATAAAGGAAAATTTTGATTTTGAGAAGTGTGAGTAAGAAGACAAATCATAAAATTTGGTTGAGTATGATTGTTCCCATGAGCCACATCATTGGACATACCAATTGAAGGTAAGCGAAGACAAAATTGTGACAGCCATGAGACATTTTGATGACATGCATGCATTGGTGGTAGATTGGTGTTGGAGAGATGTAGGGTCGCATGATAGTTTGGGAGGAGAGCAACTCCTTGTGGATTTTCAGGCGCTTAGAGAAGTAGTGGTAGAAATGAAGTTTAACTACCTACACCTATTTTCTTATATAGATCATCTTCTCATGCTTGGTTAGATATATCATGATGCACTTAAAGGAAAGGAGGAAGAAGTTGACAGACTTACCTAGGATCTTGAGATTACCCAAGATTCCTTAAAGAGCATGCAAAAGGCTCTTCAAGAATCAAAGATGTAGGTTGAGAATATTTGTGTGGACTTTATTTGGGTACATCCCTCATCCTCCACATCAAACAATCAATCATATATGACAACCATATTGTAGGAGGATTTGAGTGCCATTTACTATTTGATGGAGGAACCTTGTGTGATGGTTGAACATGAGGATAATTTAGGTTTACAGGTGTCTGTAGAGAGGTATGACCCAGAGGTTTTTGATTAAGCACATGTTTTTAATTATGGGGATCAATATCTGCTTCTTTTGATCCCATTGAAGGCTCAAGTCATGACCACTGATGAGACAGTTGAGCATATACCTTATGGACTAGCCAACAAGGGAGTATATTCATCAATGGATTGTGGGGATAGATATATTATAGATGAGGACACATACATTTGGGATCCAATCTCAACTAACATTATTGTAGTGATCGATATAGTGACACATATAGGATACATAATGATATGTAGTGGTATACATCGGTATGCAGTGATGTGTAGTGATATGTAGTGGTATGCAGAGGGGTACATTGGTACATAGTGGGAAATAATGGAGTTCAAGGGAGAATCATACTCTCACTTGATGGAGAATGGAGGGTCTAGAGGAGGATGACCCACTCTTTTTCAACAGTACGTGGACTATGAGGTCATACTCTAAGTAGCAGTAGTGTTTGTGATGATGGAGGGAGTATGGTTGACCTTCAGTGTGAGGAGACGCCTTTGGAGGAATGTGATGGTATGGGAGTAGCTTGGAGTCTGGGTGACTATTAAGATAGTCCATTAGTGCATAAGGATGATCTTTAGGGAGTGGTACACTCCTTGAATATTGATCCTCTATTTGAATATCACTGGGGAAAGGTCAATGAAAAGGATACTCACAGGACTATTCTTGGGTATTTTCGGTCATGCCCTTGGGATTGGCTAATGCACCTACCACTTACCAGATTTAACTACATTTATAGAGGTTTCTATTTATGTTTTTTGATTCTCTAAGTATATACAAATGACACTAGAGGATCCCTTGAGACAGTTGGATGAGACATGGGGCATTACAGACATGACAAAGAGTTCCTATTTAGGGCATGTGGTTAGGGAACAAGATGACATGGAGAGATTGAGGGATCAAATGATCTACTACAGAGGTGACACATATTTAGTCCCTAAGGCCACACTTAGGGAGTTCATCATGAGTGTGATGCATGATACACATTCGGTAGGACATCCTAGGTACTTGTATGAGCTTGAGGTTCCACATATAACAGACTTGATTTACAAGAAGGTGTATAGACTCCAAGCATTGTTGGAGTATATTATTAGGAGTAGGGATAACATATATCTCTCTATAGTTTGGAAAGAGAAGGACATATTTCCATGCACATAGTTGATTCCTAGTATCTAGTTTCCATTAGTTGATTGCATACAAGGATTAGAGACGAGGCTCGATTGGATTCCAATAGTTATCATTATGGAACAACAACAATCAATAGGAATTGGAAGTGGTGGAATTCCAAATTAGCTATGGAATCCAGGGATTCATCTGATTGATATATTGCTTCAGATTGTGGTGATCATTGGAAGAGAGATGATAGTGTTTGGCTTCCTTTATTTTTGGGATGCTAGTAGAGGAGGGGTTGAGACCTATCTTATATAGTAGGACAAATTTTCTCCTCTAATATCCTAAATAGAAGGACAAATTGTTGAGAGCAAGAAGACTCTTTAATGTATTGTAACCATGATCCAAAATGGATCCAAGAAGGCCTAAAAGTAAAAATTCTCAGAATCATACGAAACTAGCACCATTATGTCTGTTTCGTTGCATTGATTCTGACCATATAATGTTTTCCTCAAACATACATCGTATGTGAAAGTTATTGTGTTCTGATCAAATTCCCAAACAGGTAAAAAGTCAAATGGTCAAACTCAATGTTGATGTCAATAGTACGATAGGTGACGTCATGATGATGTCATCATGCTGATGTGGCATCATTGGGAGGTGACATGTGTCACTCAAATTTGGAATTTTTGGGCTGAGTTGGAACCTATACGGATTTGACACGTGGCACTATACGGATGACACGTGGAAGTCCGTACATGACATAGCCCAATGACATACTGACACATGAAAGTATGGATGACAACTCGTTGTACAGATGTTGACGTGGAAGGGTGAGTGTGCAGTATAGACATGATGTGGCATGACACGTGGCTATACGATAGGTGACGTGGCAGGTGACTAGGTTTTACAGAAGCTAATGTGGCAGCTGACTAGGCTATACGATGATGATGTGGCTCACTGAATATGCTGGTGACTAGACAGTACGGTCCAATCCCGAGGAAACATGTGGCCCAATCACGGGGCACCACGTGGCACCCAAGTTTTTCCAAGGATGGCTAGTTTGAAAAAAAAATTATGGTTCTGGGGGAATCAAACTCGTGACCTCCATGGGCGCAAAGACTTCGGGGAAACAGGTGGACCGTTCGGACTACATGTTGGGGATTAACTATATTTAGCCGAATATAGTTTTAAGTTAGCGGTGGCACTCTATAGGGGATAAGCCTTGGTCGGTAGGGGCCAGTCCTAAACGACCAGGGGCTAACGACTAGGAGCTACCATAGAATGTAGGCTCGCAGAGGCTCAAGGCGCGACCATATGGCCATGCTCATAGGACCAGGAGCCAAGACTGGGGGCGAGTGCACCAAATTCTAGCCTGTGAGCATATGGAGCCTCCCATATGGCCAGGAGCCTGGGAATAGGGGGTTGTTCTTGAATTATTTCCAATTTGTGGGTTTTCGACCATAGTTTATAAGTTTTTGAGATTTTAGCCTGATTTTGGGAGATTTGGGTCATTTTTGGGAGATTTGGAGCCCTTTTTGAGGCTAGATCTTGGGAGGAAGTTGGGAGGATGTTACCAACTTCAAATCTATTTAAACAAGAGGTTCTTGGAAGCCTTAGATAGGTTCAGAAGAGGAGAAATGATATATAATTGTGAAGCCAAAGTCAGTTTTATGCAGGGAATCCATTGAGGAGAGAAACTTTGCGGGACAATTTTGGGAGCTTCGCTCAACCATTTTCAGTTTCGTTAGTTGTGTTGGGTTCTTTAGTTCTAGAAGAACACAACCAGAACATTTTCTAATCCATTTGACACTTTTATCATGTACTTTTGAAGCTTTGAAGAGAAATAAGAAATCCTCACCCACTGAGACAAAGGCCCAGAGATGCAGGCAATCTTTCCGAACTCCATTAACAACCTTTCTATTATGGTTTGATGATTATTTGGGCTTGCTTTCAAATATGCATTTTTTATTATGGCTTCCATGTTATATCATTAATTCTTCCTCTCTCTTCAATTCCTAAATGGTTAATGAACTCATGCTTTAAAACTTAACCATAGTATTTTAAAGATCTTTTTGGATGAAGAGCTATCAAAGTAGGTTGACGGTTGGTTTTTGAGTTTGCATGATTACTAGGGAAAGGTTTAATCATGGTGAAGGCAAGCTTGTCGAAGAGAATCCTGAGATTGTATTGAGAAATAAGACTTCTCAAAGTGAGAAGTTGGCATCAGAAGAGGGACTTTCTCATAACAAGATAGAATTTCAAAAGACCTTCTTCGCCATGTCGGAGATGGTGAAGGTTCTATATGATGATTACTTGGAGTGGAAGAGACCGATTCTAGGTGAATCTTCAAAAGACAAAAGTGAAGAAGGAGAGGATCCTCCTAAACCTCCTCCTTCACCTCCTTCTTCTCCATCAACTTCTTCTTCTTCAAGTACAAGTTCCAAATCCACCATAAGAAAACATTCCCATAAACATAAACATGATATGCCTTTACTTAAGCTTGATGTGAAGTTTGAATTACCCATGCATGATGGTGAAGTCAATGCAAAGAGGCTTGATAACTGGGTTAGACAAATGGAAGTTTATTGCAGTGTGCAACAAATAAAGGATGAGGCAACTCAAATCAAATTGGCATCGCTTCGACTTGCAGGCACAACACTCATATGGTGACAAAGCAAGTTGAAAAATGGCACGCAACAAGTGGGTAATGTATTTCCATCATGGAAAGTTTTTGTTTATGCACTTAAAAAGAAATTTTATCCTTTGGGTTATAAAGAGAAGGATTTAATTGAATGGAAAGGTATCAAACTAAGAAAGGGACAAACAATGCCAGAATACATAAATGAATTTCGTAGATGGCATTAATGTTAGACATTCCATTACATACCCAAGAAACTCTTATGAAGTATATAGGTGGTTTACCTACACAAATTCGTAACATTGTATTTATGTTTGGACCTACTAATCTTGATGAGGTTTTTGTTCAAGCAACATACATTGAGGCACATAAAACATGAGTTGGTGTAGCAGGGCAATCATATTCAAGAAAAGAGGACAAAAGGAAGGGGAATGGCAAGAAAGCAAATTCAGTGACAAGAAATGAAGAGAAGCTCTCTTGCAAGCATTGCAAGAAATAAGGGAATGATGATGACCATTGTTGGCAATTGCATCCCGAGAAGAGACTAAAATGGTTCAAAGAAAGGAAAGGGAGGCAAACAACCGCAACAACGACACAACCAATAGACTTGGGATCAGATTCGGGTGATGAGTCTAAAATCACAACAGTTGGTTTGGCAAGTAAAATTGGTGATGGATATGATTCTAGAAGTAAATTGTTTCACATAAGGGTCATAATGAGGTATACTAAGGTCGACACATTGATAGATAGTGGATCTCAATCTAACTTGATTTCAGAGGAAGTGGTTAAACAATTGGGATTAAACACTCAGATGCATCATAAAAATTACTCATTTAAATGGATAAACAACAATCATAAATTGCACATAACAAAGAAATGCACTTTAAAGTTTACAATTTCATCAAAAACTGTGGATGAGGTAACGTGTTATGTGGTTCTACTCAATGAATGTGGAATGGTATCAGGCATTCCTTATTCGTATGATCACAAAGCAGTCTTCTACAGGGAACATAATCAATATCACTTAATCAAAGAAGGCAATGAATATGTTGTACATGCTCATCACATAAAAGCAAATCAATCTCTTCAAACAAAGGAACAATTAAGGAAGGCAACTCATGCAATAAACACACCTATAATTGTTCCAAATCAAGCAGTTGATCTTAAGCATGAACATGAGATGATTGTAGAATGGAAGTTCAATCATAGTTTTCTTCAAGATAAGCTAATGTCGTGCAAGTTCTAAAAACATATTAGCTCATTTGCAGTCATATTTCTAATGTTATCATTTCTAAGGTTTTCAACATGGATGGTAGTGGCTTCAATAAGATGTGACATATTACACGTGGCTAACAATATGATGTCAGTTGTCATGGTTGTTTTGCAATTAATCTTGATAGGACAGGTGCACATGACAGAGTTTAAAGACAAAAAACAAGTGGGGTGGCCTATCTCGCACTTGATGACTAGTTAGTACCCTTTTCGAGGACCAAAAGGTCTTAGTGGGGAGGCGTGATCCAAAATGGATCTAGGAAAGCCTAAAAATCAAAGTTCTTTGAATCGGAAAAAAACAACACCATTATGTCTGTCTTGACACACTGATTTTGGTGATATAATGTTTTCCTCAAACGGACACCATGTGTGAAAGTTATCGAGTTATGATCAAATTCCCAAACATGAAAAAAGTGAACTGGTCCAAGTCAACGTTGACGTCAGTAGTGAGACATGTGACGTAAGCATGATGTCATCACAACATCATGATGATGTGGAATTACTAAAAGGTAACACGTGTCACTCAAATTCGGCATTTTCAGGCTGAGTTGGCACATGTATGGATTTGACACGTGACACTGTACGGATGACACGTGGTAGTCCGTAAATGATGTGGCCCAATGACATTCTGAAACTGTGAAGTATGGATGACATCTGGTTGTACAGGTGCTGATGTGGTAGGTTGACTATGCAGTATGGACATGATATGGAATGACACGTGGCTATACGACCGGTGACGTGGCAGGTGACTGGGTTGTATGGAAGTTTACGTGGAAACTAACTGGGTTATACCATGATGATGTGGCTCACTGACTGTGTTGGTGGCTGGATAGTACGGTCCAATCCTGAGGTGACATGTGGCCCAATCATAGGGCACCATGTGGCACCCCGTATTTTTCGAAGGATGACTAGTTTAAAAATTTTGTTATGGTTCTGGGTGAATCGAACCCGTGACCTCTGTGGGTGTAGTGACTTCGGGGAAATGGGCAGACTGACTGGACTACATGTTGGGGATTAACTATATTTAGTCGAATATAGTTTTAATTTAGTGGTGGTGTTGTATAGGGGATAAGCCCTAGTCAGCGAGGGCCATCCCCAACTGACCAAGGGCTAACGACCAGGAGATACCACATAATGCAGGTGCGTGGAGGCTTAGGGTGTAGCCATATGGCCATGCGCATAGGACTAGGAGCCAAGACCGGGAGCCAGTGTGCCAACTTCCAGCTTGTGAGCATATGGAGCCTTGTTATAACTCTAATTTTCACTAGACATACTTACCTGACATCAGGCCATCCCATATGCCTTCTTTTCCAAGCCAGTACTGAACAAATCTTCTTAAAAACACCATTTTTAATGGTCCACATGCCCTACTCCACTACTGCATGAGTGTACACGCTAGCTGCCTCACTACAACCCATGTGTACCTACAAAAGCATGAAAAAATGAATGTTGCTGACGAAACACACAACTTTGGGTAAGTTAACTAAACCTTTCGACCATGCATGGACGGTCATTTGACCAAATACCTAGCTCCTTCTAGCCTATAAAATAAGGGGTAAGGGTCCCATTTGAGAGGAGGAAAATCATAGTAAAGAAACTATACCCAATTGAGCATTCCCCTTGTCCCAACCTTTAGCCATCCTTGTGCAAAGAGAAGTATAAAGAAAAGCAGTTGGAGGACAGTTGAAGAGGATCCCAGGACCAGTTTCGAGGAGCAGTGCTGACCACATTCTGTAAGTTTACTCTTGTGAAGATTAATACAAAAAGGAATACTTTTCTCATCCCTCCATATCATGTGTTCAAGTTGAATATTTATTTTATGATATTGTCACAACTAACCCGACAATTATTATATGAAATGCATGTTAGCAAATTTTTGTTTGTTCATGTGTGAATGCAGGACAACTTTGGAGGAGTCTTGCAATCAAAGAGCGAGTGAAAGAAAAGGGATCGACATCAAATGAAGGACTCAAGGTAGAGTTACCGAATCTTGTTTACACCTTTGCATTACATGAATGTGGGGTTTTGTGTTGGGAGAATAAAAAAGAGTAGAAGTCTTTGAAATGGTCATTTTACGCATGCATGATTAGAGCCTTTAAATTATAAGTCCATAGGAGGGATTCCCACCCACAACAGAATTGGCAACCATACTGGGGATCTGTAGGTTTTTCTGGGNNNNACTTGTTTTTAGAGTTTCTGCAAAAGTCTGAGCTAGCAGGGATTCTGGTCTTCCATACCAGTTCTTCCTTCTTACTTTGCTTGGCTGCATTTTCTTTTATGGGAAGTCACAGAGGTACACACAGCCTGTATAAGGTTTTCATGCGTGTACATGCTCCCAACCTTCACACACCCCACGTGGACACGCTAGCTGATGAAGTAACAGTAGCATGGCTAGGTTCAGATTGTTTTTTATTAAAGAGGCAATCATCCTCTTCCCTGTCAGAAGTGATCCTTCTCAGGGGTGTTCTGAAACTCATTCTGGTCTCTGTTTTTGCAGTTTGTAGCTTAGGTACCATCTCAGATTGGTTTTGTTCTATGAAATTTTCCTTGAATTGTTTTTCTTTTTTGACAAAGTAAGTTTTTGAGTCTTCAAGAGATTTTGGTTCTCATACCAGTAGTGTCTGGCAGTGCTTGATTGCTTGTCTTTTCATTTTTTGAAGAGTTGCAGAGGTACATGCGGCCTGCATAAGGTCTACATGTGTGTACATGCACTCTGACCTTATACAGCTCGCGTGCACACACTGGCTGTTGAACTGTCAGCAACGTGCCTGTTGGGATTTTTTTTTTTAAGGAGAGGCATTCATCCTTTTCCTTGTCAAGAGTTATACCTCTCAGGGTTCTTGGTCTCCATCATAACAGTCAACAACTTAGGTCTGATCACAACAATAACTTTCTTTTTCATTAAAAAGTTTTCCTAAAATTTGTTTTCTTTCATAGGGTTTTTAGACAAGTGTGAGAGTCTGCTTTCATCAGTTTGTGTGTTATTGTCAGTAACTCTTTGCGATTTTCACTTAGGCCAATAGTTTTCTTGGTCTTTACTTGTCGTCATTTTTCCTTTTTCCTTTGGGAGCATTAAATAAAAAAAAAAAAAACTCTTTTATTTCTTGGTTTGGTTAAATAGTTGTTGGTTTGCATTAATAACCAGGAAAAGTTTTTCTT
Source organism: Picea sitchensis (assembly GCA_010110895.2). NCBI lineage: Eukaryota > Viridiplantae > Streptophyta > Pinopsida > Pinales > Pinaceae > Picea > Picea sitchensis. Next base: position 135,592 of record SNQJ01S0006852.1, on the reverse strand, counting down.
TCATAAGTTCTTGGCTGTTTACTTAGGAAAATAAGTAGCTTGTAGTTGAGAGAAATACTATTTTGAGTTTGTTGTTCAAAGATCTTAGAAAAAAATTTAGTTTGAAAGGTTGATTAAGAATTGTGTCAAGAAGAAGTTATTTTGTTTCCAGCTTTCTGTTTATCTTTTCTTTTGTCTCTCAAAACATCATTAGTTTCACTTTCATAACCTTTGACTTAAGACAAGCCATAAAAAATTAATGATTAATTAAAATAAACTAGACTTTATGTTTGTAGGGTCCATCAATTAGTCTAGGCTAGAGCCTTGATTTAGGTTGGAGAGGAAACTCTCCAAGGCTGCAAAACATATAAAAGAGTCTGTGCTAGGGAGTGTTAAAAGTGAAGTATCGTGAAATTTATCTGGGACCCCCCTCTAACATAGGGGCTAAACATGAGGTCATGTGCGGGAAGGTAGCGGAGATAACCCATCCAAACCCAGACCAAGCGTAGTGGGGAACACATATATAGGGCTTGTTTTGGGATTCCGTCGATTGCATTTTCCATGGAACTTCGTGGGTCTCGAATCTATTCGAGGTCCTCAATTGTATTTCATAACACTTTCTTTCAATACCCTTGACATGTTTCGGGCTTCATAACCTACTCATTGCATTCCACCCGACTGTCGACTGTACCCGCCCGGTGACTGTTCACGTGCTGACAACCTAGTTGCCATTATTTTAGAGACTTACACAAGTGACTGTGGGGGTAGACCACGATACCTAGGACATACATCGGGACACACTTTGCAGAGTATACCCAGAGGCTGCTTCCATGTTTGAGTTGCACTTGTACTGGTAAGTTGCTCTAGTGTTGGCTGTTGTAACTGTTCTTCCAAATAGTTTAGTCATTGCTTGTTTTATCTCGTAGGGACTTTTTCTAGTGTGTGTTGTTTTTGAATGAATAGAAAGCCCTAGTGTGTCTTTGATATTCTCACATAATGGAGGATCATGAGCTCCGCCAGTCACGACGGCTTCTTGGCCTACCATCAGTTACACTAGAGCCACCCCTACCACCGCTTAGGCGAAAGCTAGACCAACAAGGGTCTTTTGAAGCAACCGGGTCATAGGAAACTGTACCCGACCAACATCCAGAGGAACCAACTATTTCAGACCCTAGAGCGGAAGCTATCGGTCCACCCAAAACTCCAATCACTAATCTTTCGATGCCCATCATTGTACAGATTTATCCTTATGGGCGCAAGACAGTGTCACACGCAGCAATGGAAACAAATGCTGCCACTTCTTCTAGGAATTCTTCTATTCCCACTATGGATGTCACCACAGGGGGTGTTCCACCTCCTAACCCACCGTTGCCGGTCCGAGCCACCATGGTATTGACTGCCTCTACCTCGAGCAGTGGTCCGATCCCATCTTTGGTGGCGACCACTGCTCCTTTCACACAAAGTGTGACAGGCCCTCCATTCTCATACGGGATGCCTAGCTTAGGTACAAGCCCTGTACTATCCTACTCCACTTTACAGACTTTAAGTCTAGGGGCAGGGAACTCTAACGCTCCTATGCAAGGACCCATGGGGGGCACTTCAACTCCCTTTAACGCTTTCCCTTATGGGGGAGGTCATATACCTCCTTCGTCCCCTTCGCTCACCGGTACCCACCAACAATCTGTCGAGCCAAACACACACCATGGTTCATTTGGAGCAAGGAGTCAAGGACCACCTTCTCATAATATGCCAGTAGGTTTGACACCATTTTCTTTGTTCGATGCATTTGGTAACAACTCTTTCTCGTTAGCTAGTTTCTCAACTGGGGGCAACCCCGGTTACAGACAACCTAATCCTATGCAGGGTACTATTCCTGCATAGGGGGAAAACCCAGGAACTTCTTCCGCATTAGGACCTTGGAATTCTTGGCAGGGATCAGTTCCCTCGTTAGGAATGACGATATGGGGCAATTATTTTCACAACCAATGGAACCCCGGGCAACGTGCAGTACCTATGCCCATGGGATCAGCATGGGGCAACCCTTCTCAAAGTCCTCTGAATGTAATGCACGCCCAACCATCTACGTCCTATTTTGGGAATCAGTCGATGATGTCTCCTTAAATGCAAAATCCATACGCTGGTCATGGCCATGGTTTTTACTAGAACACCAGCCAACAACCCAACTTTTCCTGGAAACCTAGTGCCAGTCAAACTCTAGGCCCCTTTTTCCATGGTTATCACCAACAACCCAAACTACCTTTCCTAGCAACCTTGCATTTGTCAGAATTAACAAGGTTGTTGAACGACCCTATTTGTCATGATCCGCGTTGGCCTCCTATGTCGACGAAGTTACCTTCGAACATACCAATGTTTGAAGCCAAGCCTAACAAAGATCCAGGAGATCATGTGACTACTTTTCACATTTGGTGCTCATCTAATTCGTTGAAAGACAACTCCGTACAGTTGTGATTGTTTCAACGTACTCTCATTGGGAGTGTTGCGAAATGGTACATTGAGATCGACCGCTCAAGATACTATTCCTTCGGTGAATTGGCAATGGATTTCCTAAACCATTTCCAATTACCTATGAGATACGACGCTGGCACAAAATTGCTGGCCAATTTTGAACAGACAAAAGTGGACCATATCTCTGATCACATCCGAGAGTGGAGACGCCAAAAGAGTTTGATTAAGGTGCTAGTCCCACCAGCATTCCTTCTAGAGTGGTTCCTTAAGTCTTTGGTCCCATAGTTATCCAAAGACGTCGCAACGTCGGGAGTGTTTTCCGAAGAATATGCAATCATGAGAGCTCAACAGCTTGAGCTAATCTATTCTCAGTTTGGTCTACTGTACGAGATCTTTCCAGATGTGCCAGGATCAATACTTGATAAAACCAGACAGAGAGCTGGACCACATGTCGATGGTATTGTTGGTTTAGCACAAACAAAGCCCGCTGAAAAACTAACGAAACAATTGCATCAATTGTCTATCCAACATACAACAACCAACCAGACTACTGTTTTGGCTTCTCCCCCTACCCAAACATCAGATTTACATAGTGTGCAATCGAAAAATCCGAAGGCCACCCAACAACCTGATGAAAAGAAAAAACAATTTAAGAAGGGTAAGGGGGATAAGAAACCCACTAATAATGCTGGCGGGGACAGCACCGAAAAAAGGAAGTCGAGGTATCCGTGTAATCTGTGTACGAAAGACCACCCGAATCAATAATTCCCTCGGCTTGTAGAGGCCCAAAAGTTATTGTCACATCAACAGCTTGTTGTGTTAACAAACCCTTTTCAACATGGCCAAAATCTAACTCAAGCCTCTACAAGCGCGGAAGGGGGCAGTCAAGGACCCCCTCCATCTTCAAACAATCCTACAGCCATGAATGTGTATATGATGAAAGGTGATGCCTATATATCTACTAGAGAACATGATTATAGCAAGCCAAGCACCTTTAAGAAAGGGAAAGAAGTTGAAACCCCATGAATTCCTCTCTAGATCGAGAAGACATTGGGCAAAACCATGACACGCATCCCAAAAGGTGTGTTTAAGAAAGATTCTCACAACCCAAATGCAAGGGCCGCCCAAAACTACTCTGTGGTGGAGGATTTGTCTCAAACCCCTTGTGCGATGTCTGCTTTGGAAGTCCTCCAAAGCTACCCTTCCCAGAGAAAGGCTCTATTAGCCACTTTAGGATCTGCCGAGACTTGTAATCCGGGTACGATCATGCTTGATACGACTAACTTAAAACCTTGTCTTCCTTACCACGTAGCATTCCAGATAGTCTTGGCTTACACCACGAAAAATTTTACTCGGAACATTTTCTGCACGATGGTTGATGAGGGTGCCTCAACATGCGTAATGTCTTTGGCGTGTTGGAAGGCCATTGGCCAACCCATTTTGCATCACGTACTCTTCTTACCACTTTCGACGATCGTTTGTTTCTACCACATGGCATTATCCCCTCTTTTCCCATGCACTTAGGAGGGAAAATCATGTGTGTCGAGGTTGAAGTTGTCGACGCATCTCTTGACTACAATCTCTTGTTAGGAAGGAGTTGGACCTATGCTATGCAAGCAGTAGTTTCTACAGTTTTCCGGATCGTGTTGTTTCACCACGAGGGTTGGATTGTGACCATTGATCAGTTGTCTTTCTCTCGTCCTGAACCTTCATTGGGGGCATCTGTGGTCCCAATGATAGATAACCCTTAACCCCGTGTCGTCAACATAGGGGTTGGTTTGTGCCCACCTTTTATGGGCACTTTCAATTACCCACCTCCTCAAGGCAATGTTAAGTTCATATCTGACCACCATAAGGTTGAGGTTTTCCAAGTTTCGTCATTTCGCATGACTTACTTCAACAAGCCATGGATTCTTCCTCCCCCATCGGCTACGATGGAAGGAATAGGGCACCATGGTATGTCCATGCCCTTGTCCATGGTAGAAGTAGTGTACTCTTTAGTCCCGCAAGCTTCCGCCAACCCTGATCCAACTCCCGCACAAGAGTTAGATCCGATTCTAGAGCCTATTTGGGATCAAGGTTCCCTCACTGAGACAGATTCTTTAGACTTAGTCTTGCCCTTAGACGAAGCAATCATGGAAGCAATGACTAGTCTGGACAAAGCCAGGGATGATCTCCATCACAGATCTTACTTCCTCCCAGAGTTAAGCAGAATTGAGGTAGGGAAATTCACCTTGACTATGACTGGAGATAGGTCTACCCCGTCCATTTGACCCAATGACTGTCAAACCCCATGTCGGTTAACAAAAAATAGGGTATGATTCGCGTATGTACCAACTTCCATGATTTGAATAAGGCCTATCCAAAAGATAATTTCCCCACACCATTTATTGACCAGATAGTCAATGAATGTGCAGGTTGCAAGGCCTTTTATTTCATGGATGGTTTTTTGGGATATAATTAGATACAAATCAAACCCGAAGACCAACACAAAACAACATTCATTTGTCCATGGGGTACATTCGTGTATCGTAAGATGTCGTTTGGTCTGAAAAATGCTGGCGCTAGCTTTCAGCGGGCCATATATTTTTCTTTCCATTATCTCAAACATATCGTCGAGGCCTACTTATATGATTTAGTATCACGCTCTCGTAAGAGAACTGATCATCCCACACACCTCCGACTTATCTTTGAGCGATGTTGCTACTTCCAGATTCGCTTGAATCCAAACAAATGAAATTTTTGCGTGACGTTGGGTCGTCTCTTAGTTTTCATAGTTTCAACAACAGGGATCATGGTCAATCCTCTCAAGGTTGAGGAAATAGTTCAGTTGCCTCCCGCACGTACAATCCTTCAGGTTCATAGTCTACAGGGAAAAGAGAACTTTTTGCGGTGTTTCATCGCAAACTATGACGAGATTACAAAGGGATTTATGGGATTACTGAAGAAAGACGTTCCTTTTCATTGGGACGATGCCACTCAACGCTCCTTTGAAGCATTGAAACATGCCCTCATGACTGCCCCTCTACTTCGGCCACCCAATTATAACAAATATTTCTTATTATACTTGGCTCCAACAGAGTCAACCATCGGCATGGTCTTAGTTCAGGAGGATGATTTTCTCTCAGAATATGTGATTTATTACCTGAGACGAGGCCTGGTTGGACCGGAACTCAATTATTCTCATATCAAAAAACTTGCATTGGCAACAATCCATGATATCCAACAGTTTCGTCATTATGTTTTGTTTCGCACGACCACCGTCATTGCCGTTGTGAATCTGTTTCAATACGTGTTGACACGACGGGTAATTAGCGGAAAGATTAGTACATGGATAGTTGTCCTCCAAGAGTTTGAATTAGATTTCGTTTCGATGAAATCCAAAAAGTCACTGGTCTTTGCGGAACTCATCTCGAAACTTCCGATCGAGTCAGGTGATGTTATGCCCGAAGAATCGCCTATTCAAGGAATCATGTTTTTGATAGCATCTTCAGACCCCTAGTATGGAGATATACTTGTCTATCTCCAGACTTTGAAGTGTCTTGCCTCTGCTTCTCATGAGTAGTGTCGCCGTATATGTCATCAGGCCAAGAACTATCTCATCCTCGAAGACACTCTCTGTCATCGAGGTGTAGATTGCATCCTTCGCCAGTGCCTCACTCATGAAGAAGCGAAAATCGTGCTTAACAATTTCCATACTGGAGCA
>SNQJ01S0006852.1:112825-127248 GCA_010110895.2 Picea sitchensis | reverse complement strand
ATGGCATCAACACCACCCATATGCATAACATAGGAAGAGAGGCCTGGTGCCCTTGTACCACCTCTCAAGGGCTAAAACTGGGCACTCTTTCAAAGAAGAAAGAGAAAAGAATCGTTCCAAACCCAAAGTTCCTCTGATTCCACAACCGACAATCTATTAGTTGCATCTTCATACAATCTAGTAATGTGGTGCTCCAGTCAAAAATTTGTGCATTTAAGCACTGAACTGCACAATTCATTTGTGCACGGGAATCCTGATGCAAAGCCGTAGACCCAGTAATCCACCCGATGAGAAACACTATCACTTGCAGTGATAAGTATGAAATCTTTCTTATCAGTACTTGCGAGCTCGTTCTGTCTGTACCCACCTCACAATGGAGTCCAATCAACTTCGATATGTTGTGAGGCCCAAAGGGAAAAGTATGAAAATTGATTGGTTTGCCTCTCCTAGAGAGGCTAGTCAGAAAGTATATATCCTCTATCGTTGGAACCAACGACTGCCCCTCTAGCATAAAGGCCTCTACGTTGGGATGCCAATAATCAACCAAGGCATTCAATAGCCTAGGTTGTGCTCGCATGAAAGGACATAGAATTTTTTTTAACAAACCACATTGCATTAATGTAGCAACAACATTAGGGTCCTCCCCAACCAACGCACTAATATCCTCATGCTCTCTTTCCCTCTAGTGAACATACATCTTGCAAAAAACCTAGTTCAGGAGGGATTAACTCTTGATTTTTTAATTTTTTTACAATAAATGAAAGGTCCACATGGGCTGTAATGCTAACAGTAGCGTGTACACGCGTGCATTTTTTCCTCTGCCTGCGTGTACACTCGGGCTATCATAAGACAACCCGCGTGGACTTAGGGTCGACCTTTTAAAAAGTTGACACCCCTCCAAAAAATAAATTTAAATACATAAAGAAAGAATTAGAATGCAAGAGGGGGTAGTAAGTACTTACTTGGTCCAAGTAGATGGTCGTTTCGTCCACTGAAGCTCTCGGAATCAATTCTTTTCACAAAGGGGTAGTTTTGGATTTTAGTCAATTTCTCAATTAGCAATGGTGATAATGAGCTACCAACTTCTATTTATAGACCTTTTGGCCTCTTTTTGTCATTTTTTATAAACTAAAAATCATTTAGCATGGTTTAGGAGTTTTCTCTGGATTGCCACGAGAAGTGTTACTTTGGGCATTTGGAAAGTTTTTGGAGATTTGGGTCGTTTTGAAGGTCCTTTGGTAAAAAGTCAATTTTTCAACTCGTTGCATTTAAGTTAGGATTCCACCTCTACTTCCTACATCTTGTTGTCTTTTCCTCTTTGCCATAGGATAGATCCCACTGAATTGTGACACAGAACCATTATTGCTTCTTTAGGAGTGTCACAATTTAGTGGTAGAGCCTACCTTAACATGGATGCCCTAGGTAGATCCTAGTTGCATTTTGGTGTCCATGCTGTCACTAAATGACTATAGGCCTGTGAGTCCTTACTATCTTTGACTGATTATGAGTTTGATCCTCATTGGCATAATTCTGTATCACTCTTGACCTCACCCTCAGGACTCCCAATACTTAACGAGTCTTATTTTAAGCCCTTTTCAGACCCTCTAAACATGAAAAGATTGACGAGCGATCTTGTGGCCTTTCATGCTCGCTAAAATGGAATTTGAAGTCACGTCTGTCCGGCGGTAGTTTACCCCTTTTTCAGTCTGGATGGTCAACTGTACGAACAAAGGTATACTTTAGGGGCCTCAGTTCTCTAGAAGAGTATCCCCAGGTATAATTTTACCCCTTTTTTGGGCCTGAGGGACTAAATTTACAAAAAAGGAACCCCCATGGAGTCCATTGTTAAAGCTCTTTTCAAACTCCTTAAAATTGAAAAGATCGCCAAGTGACCTTATTCTTTCACACTCGTTAAAATGGTCCAGAAGAACATTCCTGATGGAGTCCATAATTAATCTTTTTTCAGACTCCTTAAAAATGAAAATATTGTCGAGTAACCTTGTCTTTATCACACTCGTTAAAATGGTTTTGAATAGATGTCTGGTCGGTTCTAGTTTACTCCTTTTTGGAGCCGACTAGACTATCTTCGAAAAATGTACCCAAGTGGAGTCTTGTTTTACGTTTTTTTAGACTCTCTAAACATGAAAAACTCCTGAGATTACCTTCTCTAGGCTCGTTAAAATTACATCGAAGGACGTTACCATTGTGTGTTTTGTTAACCGTATTTGTATACCTGCGTCTTTGGTCTAAATGTCGGCTCCAGGTTGCTTTCAACTAAACCATCTGAAGCATGCCTTATATGCAAACCCTGTAGCACTTTTCCTTTGCGTCTTGACACCTTTGGCCCTTGGAGGATTTTTCTCGAGCGTCCTTTTCTTGCATATGTCCCTTTGCCCTAAGAATCCCTATGTTCCGTGCGCTTGGAACTAGTATGTTTGCGACAATCAATCCTCCTTTGTAACGTAGCATTCTTTTATTCTTTTTCAAGCTTTCCAAAATTATNTGGAAAAAGACAAAAAAATCAAATATACCCCAAAAAGAGGAAGGGAAAAGTATTTTCTTTTTATTGGCAACACAATGAGTCGCCCTTGGACAAAGCACATCCTTCCATTTGTTCGTCAGGCCCTGGGATTTAATATGGCCTTAGGAAGTTGTTCTCGCTACATAGAGCTATGTCCTCCTCCGTTTGGTTATTATTCCAAACATATGGAGAGTTTGCGGTGCCTCTTGCATCGTGAACTTATGTCAAAATATCATGCTGCCTGAGTCTCATCATTTATCATGCTATTGTCCAAGGGAAGTTTTTACCAAGCCTGAGTCATCCCATCTATAGTTTGTCTCTTGCGCTCATGCCCGACCATCCCGAAAGTCCAATCAAGTCTTTTTTTGAAATCAATGAAGCCCCCAATCTGATCATCAAGATCCTTTAGTCCATGACTAATGAGCCGTCGAAGACCTCTGGGTAGTGGAGTCGTACACTCATATTACACTCCTACCTGAGTTTTAAATATTTTGAAGTTGATGCTCGAGCTCTGAAGACCTCATCTCCAGTCATCAGGCCTTATCAACTTCTAGAATATGGATACTATAAATGTATATCTTTTTGATTTCGAGATGTAGATCCGTTGTGTATTGCTTGCGGCCACTTTATATAGTTATATGACATGGATCTACAGTGTATTTGATTGGTAGCCATGATTGTATTTCATTCCGAACATGGTTATGCACGCCTCGGTGAGACAATTGTTATTTTGCAGATGACACCTCATGAATTCTGGTCCCTGGGCCCACCGGTTTGGTACGTTGATAAAGATTGGTAATGTATTTCGGCCATCAGATTCTCTTCTGACCTCACACATTAGGGGGAATCTATTATAACCCTAATTTTCACCATACATACTTACCTGACATCAATCCATCCCATATGCCTTCTTTGCCAAGCTAGTACTAAAATCTTAAAACACCCCTTTTAAATGCCCACATTCCCTACTCCACTACTGCATAAGTGTACACGTTAGCAGCCTCACTACAACCCACGTGTACCTACAAAAGCATGAAAAAAGGAAAGTTCCTGATGGAACACACAACTTTGGGTAAGTTAACTAAACCTTTCGGCCATGCATGGCCGGTCATTCGACCAAATACCTAGCTCCTTCTAACCTATAAAAGAAGGGGTAAGGGTCCCATTTGAGAGGAGGAAAATCATAGTAAAGAAACTATACCCAATTGAGCATTCCCCTTGTCCCAACCTTTAGCCATCCTTGTGCAAAGAGAAGTATAAAGCAAAGCAGTTGGAAGACAGTTGAAGAGGAGCCCAGGACCAGATTTGAGGAGTAGTGCCGACCACATATTGTAAGTTTACTCTTGTGAAGATTAATAGAAAAATGAATACTTTTCCCGTCCCACCATATCATTTGTTCAATATGAATATTTATTTTATGATATTGTCACAACTAGCCCAACACTTATTATATGAAATGCATGTTCGTAGCTTTTTGTTTGTTCATGTGTGAATGCAGGTCAGCTTTGGAGGAGTTTTGCAATCAAAGAGAGAGTGAAAGAAAAGGGATCAAAATCAAAAGAAGGACTCAAGGTAGAGTGACCAAATCTTGTTTACACCTTTGCATTATATGAATGTGGGGCTTTTTGTTGGGAGAATAGAAAAGAGTAGAATCCTTTGAAATGGTCATTTTCTGCATGCATGATTAGAGCCCTTAAATGCTAAGTCCATAGGAGGGATTCCCACCCACAACAAGCCTCCCATATGGTCAGGAGTCCGAGAATAGGGGGTTGTGCCTGAATTATTTCCAATTTGTGGGGTTTTGACCATATTTTATAATTTTTTGAGATTTTAGCCTGATTTTGGGAGATTTTGGTCATTTTTGGGAGATTTGGAGACCTTTTTGAGGCCATATCTTGGGAGGAAGTTGGGAGGATGTTACCAAATTCAAATATATTTAAACCATAGGTTCTTGGAAGACTTAGACAAGTTTATAATAGGATAAATGATATAGAATTGTGAATCCAAAGTCATTTTTATGCAGGGAAGCCTTTGAGGAGAAGAACTTTGCGGGCCAATTCCGGGAGCTTTGCTCAACCATTTTTAGTGTCGTTAGTTGTGTTGGGTTCTTGAGGTATATAATAACAAAACCATACCATTTTGAAATCCATTTGACACTTTTTTGATTTACTTTTGAAGCTTTGAAGAGAAATAACAAAGCCTCACCCGCTGAGACAAAGGCCCGGAGACGTAGGCAATCTTGTCGAACTCCGTTAACAACCTTGATGTTATGGTTTTATGATTATTTTTTCTTACTTTCATATCTTCATTTATTATTATGGCTGCCATGTTATATCATTAATTATTCCTCTTTATTCAATTCCTAAATGGTTAATGAACTCATGCTTTAAAACTTAACCATAGTATTTTAAAGACATTTTTGGATCAAACCATTTATCTGTTGAATAATACATTGACAGTGCTTTAGACTGTAGAGCTTTTCTACCCAAACCATTTTCCCCATGAATGATTTAAATTTTATGCACATTCGTTTCTCATTGTTAATGTATAAATCCTATTTTAATCTACTTACATTCATAAACTTCAAACAATAACATTAAAATATATTTTAATTCAAGTAAACGTATAATACAACTATGTCATCAAATGATGAAATTCTTTGGATGGATACCTCGGATACTACCATTGAAATGCATTTTGATTTCTTCTCTTATTGTCATTGTATATTGTATGACCTTTAATTAAAATTAATATCCATAGGCCAGTCCATGGAAAGTTAGGACACTTCCATTCAAATATGTTTTGATTTTTTCCTTCTATCCCTTGACCAACTTTGACCTTTTATAAATAAACTGATATTCATATTATCCAAATGAATTTCCCCGAATAGAGTTTCAAACCGACCAACTTGCAACCTTAATTGGTATACGGAAATTTCATAAATATTTCCACAACTTCTATGCAATATCGGTGGCATCAATGATCTTATATCAAAATGCTACTGAAATATTAGACAAATTATCAAGAGGACAACTAATGTCGTTCAACATGATACTCACAGGATTGTTCTTACCTTATAAGTTTCTGGTCATGCCCTTGGGATTGACCAATGCACCTACCATTTACCATATTCTCCTACAGTTGTAGAGGTTTCTATTTACGTTTTTTTATGCTCTCAGTATATACAATAGGAAACTGGAGGATCCCTTGAGATAGTTGGGTGACACATGGGGCATTACAGACATGACATAGAGTTCTTATTTAGGGCATGTGGTCAGGGAACAAGATTACATGGAGAGATTGAGGGATGGCATGATCTACTACATAGGTGACACATATTTAGTCTCTGAAGCCACACTTAGAGAGTTGATCATGAGTTTGATGCATGATACACCTTCGATAGGATTTCCTGGGGAATTGTATGAGCATGAGGTTCCACAGATAGTAGAGATAATTTATAGTAAGGTGTCTAGACTCCAATCATTGTTGGAGTAAATTATCAGGAGTAGGGATAGAAGATCACTCTGTGTAGTTTGGAAGGAGAAGGAGAAATTTTCATTCACAGAGTTGATTCTTGGGATTTGATTTCCATTAATTGATTGCATTCAGGGATTAGAGACAAGGCTTGGATGAATTCCAATAGTTATCATTATGGAAAAACAATAGTTAGTATGAATTGGAAGTGGTGGAATTCTAGATTAACTATGGCATCCAGGGATTCATCTGACTAATACATTGCTTCAGATTGTGGTTATAACCGGAAGAGAGATGAAAATGTTTGGTTTGATTTATTTTTGGGACACCAATAGAGGAGGGGTTGAGACCTATCCTATATAGAAAGACATATTTTCTCCGATGATATCTAGGATTGATTATGTTAATGGATTTGCAGATCTTGGCTTCACAGAGATACATTTACAAGTTAAGATTATTGATAGAGGGTTCATCCCCTATTGGTATTTCGGTGTAGGATTCCAAGAGAGGAGGATGCAGAATGGACACATTGGTCCGAAAATTATGATCAGAGTGGTGCAACGTCGACATGGTGGTTCCTTTAAAAATTAACTTGGGATCCTGGGATTACATGGTTGGAAAGTACAATGATTGATAGATATGAGAGGATATTTATCAGGGAAAATGACTTAGATTTTCCATTGGGATTTAGTCTAGAGTAGGGTGTTTCACTTTTTAGTGATTTTTTGAGAGTTTGTAGAACCTCACTTTGGTGATAGTATGTTCAGCTGGAGGAGTCCAGGATCATTTTCTACGATGGTCGGTTGTTATTTTTAGGAGTTTACTCTTGGGGTTCAGGGGATTGGTTCCCTAGTTGAGGGATTCTCTAGTGAGATGAATGAGTTTTTGCAATATCGAGTTGCTCTACTTATCAGCGGTACCTAATATGCCTCTTATGTTATTACCTTTCCGAACAGTGAGTTGAGAGGAGGACACTTTACATATTCCAACTTGGTTTGGGACCCTGTTAGAATTTTTAGTTTCAATTTTGTTCAATCAATGGAGCATCATGTTGTGATGGAATTGCTCAAGGACAAGCAATATTTAGGAAGGGAGGATTGTAATGTCCCCATTTTTGGATTCCCCTGATTTACAATGGGAGTAAACCTTATGGGTTTATGTCATCTTGGCCAAAGGGGTAAATGGAGGATAATAGGGGGATCGAGCGAATTAGAGAAGTTATATGTGGCCGAACCTAGTACATTGACCTTATTTCATCATTAGGACCACTTCTGCATAGTCCTTTCTTGGTTCCGTGGAATTTTGACGATTCCCGTAAATTAAGGGTATTATTGAGTATACATTAAAAAAATGCACTCAAGGTGTTATTTGGGTCATATTGTTGGAAGGAACACCTTAGTGTAATAGCTCGTTGGAACTGGGATGAAAATATATAAATGTTGGGATGATGAAAAATGAACTTCCAACATCCGACATCTAGGAATGAATTACAAGCCAAGTAATCGCTTTTGTACATTAAAAGGGGTTATTTAATTAATTAAGTGATTTTACTAAAGTTAAATTATAAAGTCACTTTAATTTATTAAATGGGAAAAACAGTCCGAAAAGGGTCAACAAGGAAATAAAAGGAGGATGATGACACCCTCTATCATTATGCAATTGTTATTTTCTAAAAACGAGAGAGCTCTTGTGGCTTTGACTCTTTGGGACGAAAACCCTAGAGAGATTGGAAGATCGGTTTCAATGTTGATACCATCCACACTAGCTAGTCAAAGGGAATAGATCATACAAATCTCTTTATTTTTATTTAGTGTGGCTGAGTCTTTATCATCTTGGTGGTTGAGCTTACTAGTTTGCGGCAGAGTGTTTCTTGCATTTTGGCCATCTTCTCTTGGGAAGGTCAAGTTACTTTTATGCAGACTGTATATTTTATGTGGTGGTTGTTTACACAGAGTAGAGGTAATATTTGAGGAGGAGGGATGATTTTACCTCTAAGAGAGACAAATTTTCATAAGAAAGTAGTGGGTTCTTCATGCTGGGTGAATTTATGAGAGTCGAGGCACATTTCTGTGACTAGGAGGCTAAGAGTATCATCTACAGGAGTAGAGTTTGACAAAAGAATTAAATCCTTTCTGAGAAGGTTTTTATCTTGAGGAAAAAGACCATATTTCTCTACTAAGGGGGAGATTTCTTCCTCACAGGTTGACTTTTAAAAGGGGGCAATTTATACTTGCAAGAGGACAACCCTTGTTGTAGCAGAATTTTCCATTGGAGGGTAGAATCTCTCGCATCTTATTTCTACCATCCAACAAGCATTATCATCATGGAATGAACTTCAAATATATATTTTGTATACCATTAAACTTGTGAGTTATTGTTAGTTTCATTGCTCATACATAGGGTGATAAATAAAGGTTTATTTATGTTGTGTTTCTTCAATTATATCAGTTGTGTGTTGCTGGTCTTTTATATGTTTTATATTGTATAACCTTGTTGTATTAAAAGGATATTTTTGTCACATTTAAATTATATGTGAACCACCCATAACACTTCAGAAACTAAATTAAATACCAAAAATAGTAAATTGGGAGTTTTAGCAGTGAAAATCCACCTCCAGCCTAAGTGTTTGATGAAAGTCAACACTCATAAACCACATCTATTTTTCTACAATAGTGAGACAACTTGTAACAAAATTGGTTTGGTTCACTAAAGTGGTATCAAACAATACATTTAAAGTGTTTGACGAAATTTGTAATCCAAGAAACACATAGAAACATATTAGCATTATAGGATGGTTATTACATGGCCATCTTCTAATGGATTCAATATTCTTTGGATCAATTGTTATGCTTTCTTATGAAATGATGTGCCCTAGATAATTGATTTTTTCTTGGTAAAAATAAAACTTTCTTAACTTGGAATATAACTGATGTTCCCTTAGCACTTGCAACACCAACCTCAAATAATGTTCATGTTCTTCCTCTAAATTAGAATAGATAAGTATGCCATCCAAGAACATAATGACAAACGTATCCAAATAATTTCTAAATATGCCATTCATTGAGAACATAAAGAAAATTGGTGCATTGGTCAGTCCATATAGAACCACTACAAATTCATAATGTCCATACTTGGTTCTAAATGTTGTCTTGCTAATTTCTTCTTCCTTGATTCTTACCTGATGGTATCTTGATCTCAAGTCTATCTTTGAAAATATATTTTTCCCTCTTAGTTGATCAAAGAGGTCATCAATTTTGGGTAGAGCATAGTTGTTCTTCACAGTGTATTTATTTATCTTTCTAAAGTCAATACACGTCTCAAAGTTCCGACCTTTCTTTTGACAAAGAGTATTGGCACTACCCAAGGTGAAACACTTGGGTGTATGTACCCTTTCTCCGACAATTCTTCTAGTTGTATTTGTAATTATTTTAATTATTATGTGCTCATACTATAAGGATTTTTTGATACTAGGGAATCTCCTGGTACTAAATCAATAGATAAGTCTATCTCCCTCTTAGGTGGAAATCCTAGTATTTCTTAGAATACATCTTCAAACTCTTGGAATATTGAATCATCTTCAAGGATTGGACCTTTGATCTTTTATGGATCCTTCACATGAGCTACATACAATTGAAATAGTTTCCTAAAACATCTCTTCATCTCTAAGGATGAAATCTTCCTTATAGAAATTGATCTTGGAATTCCTTTTACAGTGCTCTATTTTCCTTCTTCATCAAGACATGTAAATGTTTTGTTATGGTAGTATATGACAACATGATGTTGGTCCAACCAACACATTCCAATTAGGATATCATATGATCCTAATGTAATGATATTCATATCAACATTAGTACTCACTCCATTTATATTTATTGGAAAACCTTTAAAAGTATCATTGATCCTTCCTTTGGTTCCAGTGACTAGCTGAACCAAACTTTATTTTTCAAGTTTACTTTTCTCCAAATGTAACATGCCCACTATTTTAGGATCAATGTAATAATAGTTTACTCATTAATAAATTAAAATAGAAAAATGATGATTAATGATCTCACCTTCCACTTCGATCATATTTTATTGGTATTCTGATTGTCAATATTATAAGGTTGCATATATTTTTCCCATGTATTTTATTGTTGTAGTCTCTTGGATGTTATGCATGGTCTTTGTTTTATCTCCTTTGTGAGGGAAATACTTGTATAGGTGGTATTATTTTCATACCCAACATTGGATTGGTGGTCTTTGCCTTTTTCCCAAGGAATCTTATCTCTTGGACTCATCCTTAGAAAATTGATCTTGTGGATTTTTATTACGACTGTTTCTGTTGAAAAGACATTTTCATCCCTTCCTTCTATGATCATATTTTTATTTCTTCTTGTCCTTCTAAGATTTATGTAAGGATTATCTACTCTTTCCTTTTTCATACAGGTACTTATCCTTCTTGATGGTCTCTATCAAAGTTATGGGCTCATCATATTGAATCTTCTCTTTATAAAAGGATGGAATTCCACTCAAGAGCCTTTATATATTCACCTTCTCCTCCTTTATAAACCCTACATACTTCAGCAATCCCAAGATTTTTTTTTCATATTCTTCCATGGTCTTGCTTCCTAACTCGATTTCAAATAAATCTTGCATTTTCTTTTCATACAAATTCTTTGAAAGATACTCCTTCTGAAAATACCTCTTGAACTGATTCCAAGTGATCTTTCTCTCATTAATGTGTTCAAATTGCTTCAACTAATCCCACCACATAGCAACTTTTCCATGCAATTGGTATGTGCTAATTCTAACTTCTAGGTTATATGAGTAGTTGTGCAACTAAAAATACATCTTGATTCCCAACAACCATGCTTTAACATCATCTACCATTTCTCTTTCACCATCAAAGGATGGTGGATTAAGCTTCATCGACTCTCCTTGAAAATTATTCAATCCATGCCTTCTTCTTTGGTGCCTAGAAAGAGACACTTTTGGATTGCTTATGGGGTCTTCAGATGCATAAAATTTCCTTTTCGAATAAGGACGTGAGTGATTTCTATGAAATCTGCTAGCACTTCTTGAATGACCAACTCTTTTGTAGTTATCTCTTCTTTCATGTTGCATGCCTTCTTCTTCCTCTATTAAGTTTGATATATTCTTTGCCTTCCTATGCAACTAATTTAGGTTTTGCATCACTTGATAATTTATTTTATTTTTTTCTCTCATCAACTTCTCATTGTTTACTTTGTAACTTTGCACTTCTATTCTCAAGATTCAATGCTCAGTGAACATTTGATCATTCCTTAAGATTTAATATTGACTGCTGATATAGTTTTCTTTGGATTAAATCATGATTATCGATATTATCACTCTCCACCTAAACATGTAATTTAATCATAATGAACATGAGTCATCTGATCTTCCCTTTATTATATCCTAGTCATTGATTTATTCTTCTTTAGCATATTGGGACCACCAGGTCTTCATCTTACAATGATTGTATGATCATATCTTGGATTTAATCTCGACCATATATTTATGTTAATGGATTCATCATGGGTCTAAGGAATATCTCTTCTTCATTTAAAACTTCCATGGCCTTCAAATTACACCCTAAATTTCTATCACACACACTTTTCCCCCATACATAGAAACTTTTATGAGTATTTCATCATGAGTCTATGAGACATCCTTAGTCGTTACATATTTCTCCCTCTGGTTCATCCAATCTATGACACATGGTGACCTCCTGGTTCATTTGATTGACTCTACATAGTTAGTCATTTTCCAAATCTCACTATGGACGACAGGTCTATGAACGTTATATGACTCTTATATCTATGACCCCATCCATCTGACCGATTCTTGATACTTAGCCATTTTTCATATCTCAGCGTGCTATGCAACATCTTTGTTCTTTTCTTATTCATGACATTGTCCATCCAACCAACTCTCTATACTTATACAATTTTTAAGATTTCATTGTGGGTCCATGGGTCTACACCACTTTCATTTAATCCTCTGCGGTCTCGTCTGTCTGACCAATCCTCCATACTTATCCGATTATTGAAGTCACGAGGTGCTCTGCAAGACATATTCATCCCATTGGCCCCTTCTCGATACTTAGCCACTTTCAATACCTCACCTCGGGTCTCTTACACTTAGTCTATTTTCACAAATTCACTGTGGGTCCACGGGTTTGTGTCCATTTCTTCACATACTCTTGATTCTTTGTCGTGATCCCATCTCCATGATGTATTGATACTTAGTCATTTTTCGATATCTCTTTTGTTGATGTTGCAAATGAGGTGTCCTCTGCATGGACATATTCTTCACTTTCTATATGACATGGCATCGATACGTGTCCTAAAACGTGGAATTTGTAGAGTTTCTTATTATAGAACTCACATGGACTCCCTCTAATGTGGAAATCACATGGAACTGATGAGGTTTATATCATGGTGCTGACATGGCCAAGATGGACCATCGAGCATCGGTCCCCAATATTTTTATCTCAACCATTGATCTCGAGAGATCAAAGGTTAGGATTTAACCATCTCTAGATCCACATTTATTCACAACAAAAGTTAATTCCTTATGCGAGGTTCCATACTCGCCCATTCTCATTTAACCATGTGACTTTTTCTTTTCTTTATAAGCCATTTGTATTTGTTTTCCTTTCTGATATATATATATATATATAGACTCCCTCTAATGTGGAAATCACATGGAACTGATGAGGTTTATATCATGGTGCTGACATGGCCAAGATGGACCATCGAGCATCGGTCCCCAATATTTTTATCTCAACCGTTGATCTCGAGAGATCAAAGGTTAGGATTTAACCATCTCTAGATCCACATTTATTCACAACAAAAGTTAATTCCTTATGCGAGGTTCCATACTCGCCCATTCTCATTTAACCATGTGACTTTTTCTTTTCTTTATAAGCCATTTGTATTTGTTTTCCTTCTGATATATATATATATATATATATATATATATATATATATATATATATTAAATCATGATTATCGATATTATCACTTCCATCCTTTTCTCAAATATGGCTGAATATGGGATATATATATATATATATATTAAATCATGATTATCAGTATTATTACTCTCCACCTAAACATGCCATGTAATCATAATGAACATGAGTCATCTGATCTTCCCTTTATTATATCCTAGTCATCGATTTATTCTTCTTTAGCATATTGGGACCACCAGGTCATTAGCTTACAATGACCGTCTGATCATATCTTGGATTTAACCTTGACCATATATTTGTGTTAATGGATTCATCATGGGTCTAAGGAATATCTCTTCTTCATTTAAAAATTCCATGGCCTCCAAATTACACCCTCAATTTCTATCACACACACTTTTCCTCCATACATAGAAACTTTTATGAGTATTTCATCATGAGTCTACGAGACATCCTGAGTCATTAGATATTTCTCCCTCTGGTTCATCCAATCTATGACACATGGTGGCCTCATGGTTCATCTGATTGACTCTACATAGTTATTCATTTTCTAGATCTCACTATGGACGACGGGTTTATGAACGTTGTATGACTCTTATATCTATGACCCCGTCCATCCAATCGATTCTTGATACTTGGCCATTTTTCATATATTACTGTGCTATGCAACATATTTGTTCTTCTCTCATTCATGAAATCATCTATCCAACCAACTCTCTATACTTATACAATTTTTAAGATTTCATTGCGGGTCTGTGGGTCTACAACACTTTCTTTTAATCCTCTGCAGTCTCGTTTGTCCGACCAATCCTCCATACTTATCTGATTTTCGAAGTAACGAGGTTCTCTCCAAGACATATTCATCTTGTTGGTCCCTTCGCGATACTTAGACATTTTCAATACCTCACCCCAGGTCTCTTACACTTAGTCTATTTTTGTGAATTCACTGTGGGTCTGCAGGTTTGTGCCCATCTCTTCACATACTCTTGACTGTTTGTCGTGATCCCATATCCATGATGTCTTGATAATTAGTCATTTTTCGAGATCTATTTTGTTTATTTTGAAAATGAGGTGTCCTCTGCATGGAAATATTATTCACTTTCTAGATGACATGGCATCGATATGTGTCCTAAAACATGGCATTTGTAGAGCTTCTTATTATAGAACTCACATGGACTCCCTCTAATGTGTAAATCACATGGCACTGATGAGGTTTCTATCATGGTGCTGACATGGCCAATATGGACCATCGAGCATCGATCCCCAATATTTTTATCTCAACCATTGATCTCAAGAGATCAATGCTTACGATTTAACCATCTCTAGATCCACATTTCTTCACAACAAAAGTTAATGCCTTATGTGAAGTTCCATAGTCACCCATTCTCATTTAACCATGTGACTTTTCCTTTTCTTTATAAGCCATTTGTATTTGTTTTCCTTTCTGAATATGGT
>SNQJ01S0006852.1:90403-112815 GCA_010110895.2 Picea sitchensis | reverse complement strand
CATGGGTTCAAAACCCATGGACCCCAAAACATATTTTTTTTTGAAACATTCCATTTCAACTGATGGTTGGGTGCCACGTGGCATCTCCCCATTTGCTGGATTAATGCCACTTGTCAGTGATTGACTGGTCCAGTTGCCTGCCACATGTCTGCCTTGTCAGGGAACCTACCCAATCACCATCAGCCAGAGAGTGCCACGTCATCTCCTGCACAGTCAACATGCTGATGTCATCAACGTTGACTTTTTGACCAGTTGACCTTTGACTTTTTACCTGTTTGGGCTTCCGATCAAAACGCGATAACTTTCGCATACGGAGCCCGTTTGACAAAGTAAATATACCACCGGAATCGAGAAGATGAGATGGACGCAATGGAATTGGTTTCGTCAGATTCTGAGCACTTTCAGTTTTGAGCATTTTTCAAGCCCTGTCAAGCTTCTGGATCCGATTTCGGATCAACTATGGAGGCCGTGAAAAGAGCGTCGAGGGTTTTTTGCGAACAAAGAAGAAATGTCGATTTGTAAATAGGGTTGAGGGTTTGTCGAAAATCCAAGGGTCAATTATAGGAGTCGAGGAGGAGTTCATGGATAATGGAAAAAATGATGTACACAATGTTTCTTTGGTGGAGGTAGAAGACCAGATTTTTTGGGTGGAAGACCAAGTTGCAAACCCTTGGTAGTCGTGGTGGAGAATTGTAAGGGGAACACTATGGATGCATAAAGGGATGGGACTGGTTATGTTAGGGGCACAAGGCAGTTAGAAAGTGGGTCGATGCGGTGGAAAATACCACAAATAGGAAAGTGGTGGAGCTGGCATTGGAGCTAGAGCTAGAGGAACTAACAAAGAAAAACATGGTGTGGGTTGGGGTGTCGTTTATGGTTCCAATTCTAGTGTAGGACTTGGTCACAGTTCTGACAAGGAAGTTGGTTGTGATGCCATTGTTGGTCACATTGTTCATATTGGTATAGGTACTAGCTCTGGTGGTGATATTTTTTACATATATGGAGAGACCTATTCCAATATGGTAGAAGAATCTATAGAGTGTGAGTGTAGCCATGGTGAAATAAAGAGTATGAAATGGTAAATACTTCAAATGAAAAGTTCAAGGTGGATCATTGAAAGTTTCCAAGGGAAGTTTGGTGTAGTGAAGGCAACAAAGGTTGGGAATATTGACAAGATGGAAAGGAATATTGAAATAAGTGAAGAAATGGTTGTATTTAAAGAAGCAACTTCGTATACTTGTTTATGGCATGAATGATTGGGTTATATGAGAAATAAATGGTTGGGGCTACATGTACTGGTAAAATGCAAGTTACTTCCATACTTACAATATTTGAATTTCTGTAAGTTTTATAACTCTCATGGTTATAGTGATGAAGTTAAGGTATGTATATTGTTGGATCCTACTACCTATAAAGTTATCACTAGAAGAGATGTATACATGGAAAAATCAGTTGTCGTTCAGGATCATGAATGGATATTTGTTTGCAAACTCAAGGAATCATTGTATGGCCTAAAGGTACCTAAGTAATGGTACAATATGTTTGATTCTTTCATGATAAAGGATCTTGGAGAAAAAAAAAAAATATTTGGGATAGAAGTACACGGAGATGGGAAAAATGGTAAAATGTGGTTATCACAACATAAGTCTATGGTGAAGATACCAATGAGGTTTAGTATGAATATTGTCAAACCGGTAAATATCCCTTTAGATTTCCATTATAAGTTTTCTTGAAGTTATTTCCTAGTAGTAAAGAAGAAAAGGATTATATATCTCGTATAACATATGCCAATACAGTAGGAAGGATGATGTTTGCGATGAAATGTTCAAGACTAGATGTTTCACATGAAATTGGTTTTATCAGTGGACACATGGAAAATACATAGCATTGGAAATGGGTGCTTCAATATCTTAGAGGTACAAGTATCACCTACAATGGTTGCAATAATTTAGTCTTCAGGAGATTTGGACAAGAGGAGATCTACCTAAGGTTATGTCTCACATGAATGCAAGGATCTACTAGGTAAGTTTGGACAAGTATAGGATAAGATGTTCCATGGTATTCAAAGTGTTGTGTATTTGAAAAACTATCCAGTGTACCAAAATAAGACAAGGCATCATTTTGTAAGATAGGTTACCGATGAAGGTAGAGTGGTCCATATTGCACTAACATTCTTACACAACCATTTATGTTAGAGAATTTGTGGTCGAGTTTGGCTTCTCTTGGCATGTAGGAAAGGTCACGATTGAATTCTTCGGGAAAGTTATCAGAAAAATTGTTGTCAAGGTTGAGACTCTTGGGTGGTTGCATGACACAAGAGGATTTAGAACACTAAAAAATTGATTGTCTCAAATGATAATGAAAATGAATTCATTTCATAGAACTCAAAGAGATCTTTATAACAACATATAAATAGCCTCCAACAGACTTCGTATGAAGAAGTTATGATGTTCTAAATATTTTGACCAACGGGAAAAAGTCAAACATGGAAAGACACGTGGTAATCCCACAACATGATACGTGGCCATCCGTACATCTGATAGAGCACAGGGAGACATCATGATGATGTAATCATGTTGACGTGGTAGCATGAGAGGCTGACACGTATCACTCAGTTTTTCATTTTCGACACCTAGTTGGACTAGTAAAAATTTGGCATGTGACATTTGAAGGGTCCACATGGCACCACTGAAAGGGTGACACGTGGCAGGTCATACAATGATGTGGTAGGTCACAGCTGGTAATATGATGATGAAGTGGCACTAACAAGTGGGAGTTTACACATACATGTTGAATGTGCACTGATGTAGTGCAGACTACATGATAGGTAGACCAACCATAGAGTACCACGTGGCACTCTCCAATTGGAGAATATTGGCTAAGGTGAAATAAAATGGTTCGGATTGACATGGTTTGAACCCCCAACCTCCATGGAAATATTATGGAATATACAATTGCCTTAAAAATACACTCCTACCAATACGCCAATGGTTACAATTGGTTAAACCAACCAATATAACTATATTTATGTTTTAAATTTATGCCTAACGACCTATGGGTAAGCCAAGCGGTGGGCTCGATCCCGAGTTTTGGCTATAAAATTCACATGCCCAACAATATACAGGGAGATGGAATTGCATGCAAAATTATGGTACAAATATCGATGTGGGAATTTAGACAAGTACAAGAGTTGTACCATTATCTCAAAGTGCATGCCAAGGAGGATCTTTGGGAACTATGTCCATAAATGGGAAAGTTTATACTCATTCTTCTCAGTTTTCCAAGAGGAATGTGATGGTGATGTCATTTTTTTGCAAAAACACCGTGTACATAAATCTTATTATAGTTTTTCTTGCATGAGAGACATATTCTTGTTTAACATGTAAAACCAGGTATTTAAGCACCTATTCAGAACATGGTCGAGTTTATACTCATTTTTCTCATAATTTTGAGAGGAATTCAATGGTGACCACTATTTCTAGGGTTGAGAAACATAATTGAATGTTGTCTTCAAATTGTAACCTATAAATTCTAATTTTGGCATCTGAGCAATATAGAGTGGTCTCACTATTTGGAAGTGGACCCAGAGACGTAGCCCAAGATGGATGAACTTCATTATCAACACTTGTCTTCTTCTTCTTTTATTTCATGTTGTGTTATCTCTCATATTTCCAAAATTTCACTATTCATCAGTTTAATGAAGTTTTGGATAAGTAAGGGAATTCACATATGTTTTTGAAAATAGTTAAGACGATCATAATTTCTGAATCAGATTTGATGTTGATGTGTGTTTAAACAGTAATTAAAATCTAAGGATTTTCAGATCCATTTAATATTAGAGCAAGGTTGACAGTTATTTGCAAGTGAATTCTTACAATATCCAAAACTCAAGCTTCGTGAAGGCACGCTTGAAGACTCCTTGTTTGGGAGAACAAATCTTTTTGTTGCAAAAGGACACCATGAACAAAGATGTAAGGAAATTAAGGCTTCAGAAAGACATGAACCGACAGATTTAAAGGGAGAACACTGAATTGAGAATGCAACTACAATACCTCAAGGATTAGAAGCAAGAGCTTCAAGATCATTTGGTATGCCATGAATAATTTCTAAAAGGCATTATTCAAGAATTGGAAAGTGAGTTTCAAACCAAAGACAAGATGTTGGAACAATTCCATAAAACTGAGCAAGTAGAGGAGGAAAATTATACCATTAGGAGAGGCCATCTTCTACAAAATGTTTACAAATGGTAACCATGGTATGCCATGAAAATGATCCATCGTGTTCTTTATCTTCCCATCAAGGTGAAAATGTTTGTTTAGATGAATTTAAGGATCATACTTATGCTATTGGCTTCAAGCTACTAACCAAGATGGGTTTGATGGAAAAGGTCTTGGCATAAATGGCCAAGGAATGACTAATCCCATATAGGAAGAGGGAATGAATCATTATGCAGGATTGGGATATGGAAAAGGAGGATATGAATAATTCTATAAGAAAAATGAAGTAATATAAGCTTCAAATGAAGAGGTTTAGATACTTCATAAGCCGTTAGTTCTACCAGAACAACCTTCTAGCCTTGGAAAAGGAATAAATTGTGAAGCATATCCAAGAAGAGGTGAGCATTTGAGGAAGGAATGAAGACATTTGCCACTTGTGAGTCTGGCATAAAGGGTAGCCCTAAAAGGTATATTAATCATCACAATGTTTTCCTTAATCAAGGAAATAATGGTCAAGTAACACAAAACTTATGGTCTAGGTATCCATTTGTTTTCTGTGGATTTAATAACCATTGTATGGAAAAATGTTGGAAGAGACAATCCTTGTAGGAAAACTCATAAAAGAAGGAGGAAAGAAGAAAAGGTAATTTCTCAAAGAAGAATAGGGAGAATGACAAGAAAGGATTGTGGTTCTAGGACAAGAACAAGAAATTTTGCACTCATTATGGTAGGAGTGGTAATTGGATTGAGAAGAGTTGAAAAATTCATCGACAACCTCATCCAAAAAAATAATCAAGAATATGTGAAAGAACTTAGATGGATACATGTAGCAGCCTCAGATGAAGTTGATAATATTGTTGAGAAATTCGAGAAGGAATTTTTTTTATGACTTGTCATAGTAGTATGGTGTATGAAGAAATTGAGGTATGGTTTGTGGAAAGTATCTCATCTCACCACATGATATGAATGAGGCTAGTATTCCTTACCTTCTTAGAAATTTACATAGACTGTTATGTGGGATATTAGACTTACACCAGACATGCTGTAAGGGGAGTTGGATATGTGAGATTCCAGCTCGAGTTAGGAGGATTTATGGGGATAGAAAGAATGTTGTTTGTTCTAGAATTGAAAGAGAATTTTATCTCAATATCAACTTTCAAACATGAGGGATATGGAGTTATGTTCCAGGATGGACACGTACTCATATATTTAGAGAGAGCTAATCCAGACACAACAATGGTGCTTGGTGTTAGAAATGATAAATTATATAGGTTGCTTGGATGGCATATAATAGGATCTAGTGGTTTCTTGGATTCAGTGTCATAGACAAAGTCAGAGTCAGTGTTAGAGACAGGAAATTGTGAGGCTCCTTATATTACCATTGGAAGGAGTCCATGAAGAATCCCACCTATCCCTTCCTCGGATAAGTATCTGGGAAGATTCCATTGTGGGAAAGAAACCTAAAATGGAACATTTGAAAATAGCAAAGTCAACATGCATATCTAACACCTCCAAATAATTTTTCCATTGTTTTAATAGAGGGCATTATTTACCCACTCTTGGGGAATATTGAGAGTGAGAGGGGTCTTGTAGGGATTCCTAAGCCTTTCTTTGGCAGGATTGAAGACAATTTTTGTAATGTTGTATTTTTATCAGCTAATGAACTGCATGTGGGTCTAATTTCCTAATTAATATCATTCTTGTTCTAAAGTACAAAGGTGAAAGAACAAAATAATGTGAAATTCAAGACATTGGTCATGTAGATCGCTAGTGGGAAGAGCATCGTAGTTATGAAATATCTTCCTAGAGCTGGGAAGCAAGTGAAGGAAATGAACAAGAAGTTCATTCAGAGACTCCAATAGATACATCATGTAGTGAAATAAAATTTATGCCAATATGGGAGAGACATAGACCAACATTCAACTTTGATTCATGATTATCGATATGGACTATCTCTAGGAGACAAGGAGATGGGAATGCATGTTGAGTTTGGAGTTAAAATATGGATATTGTGGATGTGAGAGTAAGTGATTAGACTTATGCAATGAAGGAACCAATGAGATAGGACCATATCTAGACTCATAGCCAGGTACCAGAGCCAGTAGCCACAAGATAGAGACAGAGTCAGAGTTGTTTCCAGGAGCCAGAGTCAGATCCATGTTCCAGAGGAACATACATAAGTAAATTGATACAGATTGGTTTCCTTGATATTTTGGAGATCAAATATGTATCCAAAATGAAGATCCAAGATGAAGTTCCAAAATAAATACCCAAGATGAAGTTCCAAGATGGAGATCCAGGATGGGGATCCAAGATGGAAGTTCAAGATGGAGATTCAAGAGGGAGTTCTGAGACAATCATCAAATTCAATATAGAGTTCTAAGATGAAGATCCAAGACGGAGTTCCAATATGGAGATCCAAGATGGAAGTTCAAGATGGATATGAGATCCAAGATGGAGATTCAAGATGGAGGTCCAAGATGAAGATCCAAGATGGAGATTCCAAGATGGAGTTGAAAGATGGCGATCCAAGATGGAAGTCCAGGATAGAGATTCAAAATGAAGACCAGTTCTAGTACTAAGATCAAATGAATTGTATTTCAGCAAGATGGAAGAGTCGGAAAGATTTATTGCCACTAAGTTGTTGAATAATCCATACTTTTGCAAGTCCAAAAGTTCTTTAGTTGGGAGGTGTGATCAAGGAGGATCCAGAATGCTCAAAAATTAATTGTCTCAAATGATAATGAAAATGACTTCATTGTGTAAATCTCAACGAGATATTTCCAACAGTGCATAAATCACCTAAAATGGACGTCGTATGAAGAAGTTATGATGTTATAAATATTTTGACTAACAAGCAAAAAGTAAAACATGGTAGGACACATGGCAAGCCCACAGGATGACACATTTCCATCCATATAGCTAAAGGAGCACAAGGTGACATCATGATGAAATCAATATGTTGAAATGGTAGAACAAGAGGTTGATATGTGTCACTCTGTTTTGGCGTTTTTGGCACCCATTTGGACCAACAAAAATTTGACACGTGGCATTTGTATGGTCCACGTGGCACCATTGAAAGGGTGACATGTGGCAAGACATATAGTGGCGTGGAAGGTGAAAGGTGGTAGTATGGAAATGATGTGGCAATAAAATGTGGCATATGATGCAGACAAATTGACTGTGCACTGACGTGGCATAGACTATACAACAGGTGGACCAACCAGAGAGTGTCACGTGGCACTCTCCGATTAGCAACTATTCGCTAAGGAATATAAGAAATGATTGGGCTCGATAGGGTTTAAACCCCATCCTCCACGAGAATATTCTAGAATATACCATCTCCTTAACAATATACTCATACCAATACACCAATGGTTATGGTTGGTTAAACCAACCAACATAACTTTATTTATTTTTTACATTTATTCCAAACAACCTATGGGTAAGCCAAGCTCGTGGGCTCGATCCTCGATTTTGGCTATAAAATCCACATTCCCATCGTTGTACGGGGAGATGGAATTGCATGCAGAAGTTTGGCATGAATCCCAAGGTGGGAATTTGGACAAGTACAAGAGTTGTACCATTGTCTCGAAGTGCATGCCAAGGAGGATCTTTAGGCATTGTGTCCAAATATAGGCAAGTTTATACTCATTCTTCTTAGTTTTATGAGATTATTATAACAATGATGTCATTTTTGTGCTAAAGTATTTTGTACGGAAATATTAGTATAATTTGTCTTTCATGAGAGTCGTAGTCTCGTTTAGCATGTAAAAGAGGGTCTTTGAGAACCCGTTGAGAACATATTCGAGTTTATACTCATTTGTCTCAGAATTTTGAGAGGAATTCAGTGGTGACCCTCTATTTTTGGAGTGGAGAAACATAATTGAAGGGTGTCTTCAAATTGTAATCCATTCATTGTATTTTTTTCATTTTAGCAATATAGAGCAGTCTCACTGTTTGGAAGTGTTAGAGACCTAACCTCCCTAACACCTCACATAGATAGAATAATATATTTTCCATGGAACAAATGTCAACATTAGTTAATAATGCCTATTTAATAAATATGAAAAGTCAACGTAAGAATACCTAATAGAAGCTTATGCTTCTAGAATGATCTTCATCCAGAGTGTTCTATAGAAGATAGAATTAGTATAAATAAGATTAGGATGCATGATAAAGATTTCTCTTGAGAATCATTGTAATAGAGGGATTCTCTGTTGGAGGTTGGGGCGCTCGAAGAGGCAAGTGAACATTGCTCCCATTTGAATAATGGTATCATTTTTGTGTGTTATTCTCTACATTTTGTTGTTCTGTTGGCAATTTCCATTATATTCCTATTTCTGCTTAACATTACATAACCAAGTGTATAACAAGTGGTATCAGAGAACTTCCCTTGGAAGGAATTGTGAGATAATTTTTTTTCTAGGGTAGAGACATGTTTTGATGTCTTTAAACTATAGTGATTTGTCGTTCAATGTATAAATATGCATTTAGGGAAGCATACACGTAAGAAATACAAGAGACTTTTAAGTTGACATTGTTGGACACCCTTGTAACCCATGTTGGTACCCCTTCGAGTGGTAGCACATCTGATAGAACTGGTTTATGGAATTGCGCTTACAAGTACCTCTAGTATATTAGGAGCCCCCATAGGTATCCTAAAACTAGCCATAAATAAATTGATCAATTGTCTGACTATTATAGTGCCACTGATAACAACAGTCGAGAAGATAGTATCTAGTACCTAGTTAATCGAGTAGTATGGATAAGGGTATGGTCTAGCCTCCTTAGTTGGTGCCCTGAGATATTAGGCTGAGTACCACTATTTGACCCCGTACATATATCATAGAGTTATAGCACAGGGAAAACCCTTGTTTATAGGCACCCTGAAAACCCTAACCCTTTGGATGGAAACATAACGAAAAAGGAATAGACAAGATCTATTGTCATGCAACCTTGCCTCCTGCATTCGGGTTGCAAAATTCCTACACATTTTTTCCTGTTAAGAATTTGGGCATTTCGACACTGGAATATTATTCATATTAGAGTATAACTCTACAGGAGTAAAAAAAAAATATGTGGCCTGCCAACACCCTTATTTGCAACCTATTGCATTGTGTTCCTTTTTTCTCCCTGATCATTGTGATACCTATGATTTTTAACTTGTTTTACCTTCCTGCACCCTTTTTTGAGACATATCTCATTGGATTCCCCTTTTTTCCCTGATCGTTGTGATACCTATCATTTTTAACCTCTTTTTACCATCTTGCACCCTTACTTGAGACCTATCTCATTGGATTCCCATTTTTTCCTTGATCATTGTGATACCTATAATTTTTAACCTTTTTTTACCTCATGGATCCACCCCTCCCCTCATGGATCCCACCACCAAGAAGAAACCAACCAAAACATGAATACCAACCTTACTTCCCTTCATGCCTAAGTAAATAGGGACATTCTAGTCATTCATGCAAAAATGGACCACATCTAAGACCAACTCAGTAGCCAAATTACTGAAGTCCATTCTTCTCTCAACCAATTCATGAACAAATTCCAGGGTCCTTTCTCCTATGACCCACCTCTCTATATTAAAGGTGTTGACTCCAACCAACCACTATATTTTCATTCCAACTCCTTACCTCATGACCCCCGTATCCCCAGAGTCGAGGTAAACAAATTTCATGGATCAGATCCACAAGCATGGGTTACTAACATGGAATATTATTTCTCCATGCATGGTATCACTGATGAGTTAACCAATATTTGCTATGGAATAATCTATTTGGATCTAGAAACATGGAAATGGTGGGAATGGTGGGAATGGTGTCACAATGCATTCCAAGGATATGTTGTTTGGTCATAATTTTTTGTGGAGAAAATTAATCTTGTAGTAGGCCTTTAAGGCTCTGTGCTTTAACCTATAACTCTCATACCACTCTGTGACATACCTAGATACTAGGTTGGGCCACACTACTCCAAAACGCTCTCTAGGAACACTCTAATTCCACTCTATAACATGCCCAACCACCCGTAGGATGGGTCGCGCTACTGTAAGATCTCATCTCAACAAAAAAATTTGAGCTTCTAATCTAAGATCTCACTTCTTTACCCAAGAACGAATTTTGAGCTTCTAATCCAAGATCTCACTTCTTTACCCAAGAATGAATTTTTGATGACCATTAATTAATAAATAAGGATGAAATAAATGCAATAATAGTACATGCAATAATCAAGATTCATTCTAAACTTAAAAAGAATGCTTAAACATGCAATGCACTTCCATAGATGGAAATAAGGAACATTAAAGATATATATCTCAGAGATAATAATCAATACGCAATGGAAATAAATATGCAAGCTAAGGAAACCACGACAAAGAGCACTTATCTTAGACAAAACCAATCATCAACTAGATGCATACCAAGGATGTTCCACCCAACCTTAAACGTAGCTATTCCAAGTCTCAACAATAGATCACCCCTGATCCAAGGCTATGAATCCACAAGGATGGGTTCCATAGAAACACTCAGCTTCCCAAACCGGTCAACGCTCAATCTCTCACTGGTTTCTAAACACACAACAATACAAAGTACACCATTTATTGTCTCTCAAGCCTACACAACCCAAAGAAAATGAACCCCCTTCGCTACCATGCAATCCCTCTGGTTGTTCACTTCTTTTCAGGGCTCTAGTGCATCTGATCAAGAATATCCATGCTGGGACTCTGAGGATTGATCACAAATATGAACCAAGTTTAACACATGCCAATGCACCTTAGGAATACAAGCACCATTTCATGGTTGGAATACACCAACAATTAATACAACCAACAAAAATATGGCTTATTTCTTCAATATTTCATTCCCATGTCCCCACCAAGAACCAAACTGAATGAATCAAATGATAGATTGAAAAAATGGAGAAGAACCCTCAAACAACCCACAAGAGAGGTTTATATAATCACATGTAATCAAGAACCACATAGCCTCCCCCCCAAGAAGCTCATGTAACCACTTTTCTAAATTAAAACCAAGATGGTGAATAAAATAACAATAAAATACATAGCCCCTTTATCCCCCTCTGTCATCGAATCATAGACCACTATAACTCTTGTCCTTGTCTATCTTCTAGCTAGTGATGTATTTTATTATTTGCAGTGTTAAAAGTATTACATTTCTTAAGCACTTCAGCCTTTCATGAAAGAAACAAACCACATTATTAATTTAGGGACTTAAAACTAGAGTATTACATTGTTGTTGAGCCAAGCTATGGAGGCCGTGAAAAGAGGGTCAAGGGTTTTTTGAGAACAAATAAGAAATGTCGATTTGTAAATAGGGTTGAGGGTTTCAGAAAATCCAAGGGTCAATTCTAAAAGTCAAGGAGGAGTTCATGGGTAATGGAAAAAATGACGTACACAATGTTTCTTTGGTGGAGGTAGAAGACCATATTTTTTGGGTGGAAGACCAAGTTGCATACCGTTGGTAGTCATTGTGGAGAATAGTAAGGGGAACACTATGGATGCATAAAGGGATGGGATTGATTAGGTTAGGGGAACAAGGAACTTAGAAAGTGGGTCGATGCGGTGGAAAATACCACAACCATGGAAGTGGTGGAGATGACATTGGATCTAGAGACAGAGGAACTAACAAAGAAGAACATGGTGTGGGTTGGGGTGTCGTTTATGGTTCCAATTCCAATGCAGGCCTTGGTCATGGTGCTGAAAAGGAAGTTGGTTTTGATGTCATTGTTGGTCACAATGTTCATATTGGTATAGTTTCTATCTCTAGTGGTGATATTGTTTACATAGATGGAGAGACCTCTTCCAATATGGTAGAATAATATGTAGAGTGTGAGTGTAGCCATGGTGAAAAAAAGAGCATCACATGGTAAATAGTTCAAATGAAAAGTTTGAGGTGGATCATTGAAAGTTTCCAAGGGAAGTTTCATGGTAATGAAGGCAACAAAGATTGGGAATATTAACAAGATGGAAAGGAATATTGAAATAAGTGAAGCAATGGTGGTATCTAAAGAAGAAAGTTCATCTACTTGTTTATGGAATCAATGATTGGGTTGTATGAGAAATAAAGGGTTGGGGCTACATGTATTGGTAAATTGCAAGTTACTTCCATACTTACAATCTTTGAATTTCTGCAAGTCTTATAACTCTGATGGTTATAGTAATGAAGTTAAGGGATGTATATTGTTGGATCCTACTACCTATAAAGTTATCACTAGAAGAGATGTGTACATGGAAAAATCGGTTGTCGTTCAGGATCATGAAGGGAGATTGGTTTGCAAACTCAAGGAATCATTGTATGGCCTAAAGGTACCTAAGTAATGGTACAAGATGTTTGATTCTTTCATGATAAAGGATCTTGGAGAAACAAAAAAAATCATTTTGGTAGAAGTACACTGAGATGGGAAAACTGGTAAGATGTGGTTATCACAACAGAAGTATATGGTGAAGATACCAAGGAGGTTTAGTAAGAATATTATGAAACCGCTAAATATCCCTTTATATTTCCATTGAAAGTTTTATTGAAGTTATTTTCTAGTAGTAAAGAAGAAAAGGATTATATATCTCGTATACCATCTGCCATTACAGTAGGAAGGATGATGTTTGCATTGAAATGTTCAAAACTAGATATTTCACATGCAATTGGTTTTGTCAGTGGACACATGGAAAATACATAGCATTGGAAATGGGTGCTTCACTATCTTATAGGCATAAGTATCACATACAGTGGTTGTAATAATTTAGTCTTTAGGATATTTAGACAAGAGGAGATCTACCTAAGGTCATGTCTCACATGAATGCAAGGATCTAATGGGTAAGTTTGGAGAAGTACAGGATACGATGTTCTGTGGTAGTCAAAGTGTTGTGTATTTGAAAAACTGTCTAGAGTACCAAAATAGGAAAAGGCATCATTTTGTAATATAGGTTACCAATGAAGGTAGAGTGGTCCATATTGCGCAGACATGCTTACACAAACATTTATGTTAGAGAATTTGTGGTGGATTTTGGCTTCTCTTGGCATGTAGTAAAGGTCATGATTGAATTCTCTGTGCAAGGTATCAGACAAATTATTGTCAAGGTGGAGACTCTTGGGTGGTTGCATGATACAGGAGGATTTAGAACAGTCAAAAATTGATTGTCTCAAATGCTAATGAAAATGAATTCATTGCATAGAAATCGAAGAGATCTTTCCAATGACATGTAAATATCCTCGAACAGACATTGTATGAAGAAGTTATGATGTTCTAAAGATTTTGACCAACATGGAAAAGTCAAATGGGGCAAGACACATGGTAAGCCCACAACATGATACATGGCCATCCATACAACTGACAGAGCACAGGGTGAAATCATGGTGATGTAATCATGTTGACGTGGTAGCATGAGAGGCTGACACATGTCACTCAGTTTTGGTGTTTTTGGCACCCAATTAGACTAGTAAAAATTTGACACGTGACATACGAAGAGTCCACGTGGCACCACTGAAAGGGTGACATGTGGCAGGTCATACAGTGATGTGGCAGGTCACAACTGGCAGTATGATGATGAAGTGGCACTAACAAGGTGGGAGTTTACATAGACAGGTTGAATATGCATTGATGTGGTGCAAACTATATGATAGGTAGACCAACCATAGAGTTCCACGTGGGAGTCTCCGATTGGAGAATATTGGCTAAGGTGAATTAAAATGGTTGGAATTGGCATGGTTTGAACCCCCAACCTCCATGGGAATAATATGGAATATACCAATGCCTTAACAATACACTCCTACCAATACACTAATGGTTACATTTGGTTAAAATAACCAACATAACTTTATTTATGTTTTACATTTATGCCTAACAACCTATGGGTAAGCCAAGCCGTGGGCTCGATCCTAGGTTTTGGCTATAAAATCCACATGCCCATCACTATACAGGGATATGGAATTGCATGCAGAATTCTGGTACAAATATTGATGTGGGAATTTGGACAAGTACAAGAGTTGTACCATTGTCTCAAAGTGTGTGCCAAGGAGGGTCTTCAGGAACTATTTCCATATACGGGCAAGTTTATACTCATTCTTCTCAGTTTTCTGAGAGGAATATGATGGTGATGTCATTTTTTTGGAAAATCACCATGTACTTCAATTAAAGTATCATTTTCCTTGCATGAGAGCCATAGTCTTGTTTAACATGTAAAATAGGGTCTTTAAGCACCTATTCAGAACATGGTCGAGCTTATACTCATTTTTCTCATAATTTTGAGAGGTATTCAATGGTGACCTCTGTTTTTGGGGTTAAGAAACATAATTAAATGATGTCTTCAAATTGTAAGCCACAAATTCTAATTTTGGCATTTGAGCAATATATAGTGGTCTCACTCTTTGGAAGTGGACCCAGAGATGTAGCCAAAGATGGATGAAATTAGTTATAAACCCTTGTCTTCTTAGTTCTTTTATTTTCTGTTGTGATATCTCTCATATTTCCACAATTTTACTATTCATTAATTTAATGAAGTTTTGGATAAGGGAATTCACATATGTTTTTGCAAATAGTCAAGACGATCATAATTTCTAAATCGGGTTAGATGTTGATGTGTGTTTAAAGAGTAAACATCTAAGGATTTTTGGATCAAGTTAACATTATATCGAGGTTGACAGGTATTTGCATGTGAATTCTTACAATATCCAAAACTCGAGATTGGTGAAGGCATGCTTGAAGATTCCTTCTTTGGGAGAACAAATCTCTTTGTTGCAAAGGGACACCATGAACAAAGATGTAAGGAAATTAAGGCTTCATAAATACATGAACTGACAGATTCAAAGGGAGAACATTGAATTGAAAATGCAACTACAATACCTCAAGGATTAGAAGCAAGAGCTTCAAGATCGGTTGGTATGCAATGAATAATTTCTCAGAGGAATTATTCAAGATTTGGAAAGTGAGTTGCAAACCAAAGACAAGATGTTAGAACAATTCCATAAAACTGAGCAAGTAGAGGAGAAAAATTCTACCATTAGGAGAGGCCATCTTCTACAAAAGTTTTACAAATGGTAACCAAGGTATGCCATGAAAATGATCCTTCATGTTCTTTATCTTCCCATCAAGGTGAAAATGTTTCTTTAGATGAATTTAAGGAGTATACTTATGGTATTGGCCTTACACTACTAACCAAGATAGGATATGATGGAAACAGTCTTAGCATAAATGGCCAAGGAATTACTAATCCCATATAGGAAGAGGGAATACCTCTTTATGTAGGATTGGGATATGGAAAAGGAAGATATGAAGAATTCTCTAAGACAACTGAAGTAAGATAAGCTTCAAATGAAGAGGTTCAAATACTTCATAAGACGTTAGTTTTACCAGAACAACCTTCTAGCCTTGGAAAATGAATAAAATGTGAAGCATCTCAAATAAGAGGTGAGCATCTAAGGAAGGAATGAAGACATCTCCCACTTGTGAGTTTGGCATAAAGGGCAGCCCTAAAAGTTCTAGTAATCATCACAATGTTTTCCTTAATCAGGGAAATAATGGTCTAGTAACACCAAACTTATAGTCTAGGTATCCATTTGTTTTCAATGGATTTAATAACCATTGTATGGAAAAATGTTGGAAGAGAAAATCCTTACAGGAAAACTCATAAAAGAAGGAGGAAAGAAACAAAGTTCATTTCTCAAAGCAGAATAGGGAGAATGAAAAGAAAGGATTGTGGTTCCAGGACAAGAACAAGAACTTTTTCACTCAATGTGGTAGGAGTGGTCATTGGATTAAGAAGCATTGAAAAATTCATCGACAACCTCATCCAAAAAAGAGTCAGGAAAATGTGAAAGAACTTATGAGGAGACATGTTCCAACCTCAGTTGAAGTTGATAATATTGTTGAGAAATTCGAGAAGGAATTTTTTTTATGACTTGTCTTAGTAGTATAGTGTAAGAAGAAATTAAGGTATGGTTTGTGGAAAGTAACTCATCTCACCACATGACATGAATGAGGTCAATATTCCTTACCTTCTTAGAAATCAACACAGACTACTATGTGGGATCTCGGACTAACACCAGACATGCAGTAAGGGGAGTTGGATATGTGATATTCTAGCTCGATTTAGGAGGATTTATGGGGATAGAACAAATGTTGTTTGTTCTAGAATTGAAAGTGAATTTACTCTCAATATCAACTTTCAAAGATGAGGGATATGGATTTTCTTTCCAGGATGGATGGGTACTAGTATATTCAGATAAAGCTAATCAGAACACAACAATGGTGCTTGGTGTTAGAAATGAGAAATTATATAGGTTGCTTGGATGGCCTATAATAGGATCTAGTGGTTTCTTGGATTCAGTGTCATAGACAAAGTCAGAGGCAGTGTCAGAGATAGGAAATTGTGAGGCTCCTTCTATTACCATTGGAAGAAGGAGTCCATGAAGAAGCCCACCTATCCCTTCCAAGGATAGGTATCTAGGAAGATTCCATTGTGGGAAAGAAACCTAAAATGGAACATTTGAAAACATCAAAGTCAACATCCATATCTAGAACCTCCAAATAATTTTTCCATTGTTGTAATAGAGGGCGTTATTTAGCCACTCTTGGGGAATATCGAGAGTGAGAAGGGTCTTGTAGTAATTCCTAAGACTTTCTTTGGCAACATTGAAGACAATTGTTGTAATGTTGTCTTGTTATCAGCTGATGAACTGCATGTGGGTCGAATTTCCTAATTAATATCATTATTTTTCTGAAGTGCAAGGGTGAAAGAATGGAAGAATGTGAAATTCAAGACATTGGTCATCTAGATCGAGAGTCAAAAGAGCATCATAGTTATGCAATATCTTCCTAGAGCTGGGAAGCAAGTGAAGGAAATGAACAAGAAGTTCATTCATAGACTCTAATAGATACATCATGTAGTGAAAGAAAATTTAATCCAATATGGGAGATACTTAGACCAACATTCGAATTGGCTTCATGATTATTGATATGGACTATCTCTAGAAGAGAAGGATATGGGAATGAACGTGAGAGTAACTGGATATTGCAGAGGTGAGAGTAACTGAGTAGACTTCTACAATGAAGGAACTAGTGAGATAATACCATAGCTAGACTCATAAACAGGGACCAAATCCAATAGCCACAAGCTAGAGCCAGAGACATAGTTGTTTCCAAGAGCCAGAGTCAGATCCATGTTCCAGAGGAACATGCATAAGTACATTGATACAGATTGGTTTCCTTGATATTTTGGAGATCAAATATGTATCCAAAATGAAGATCCAAGATGAATTTCAAAGATAAACACCTAAGATGAAGTTCCAAGATGGAGATCCAAGATGGGGATCTAAGATGGGGATCCCAGATGAAAGTTCAAGATGGAGATTCAAGAGGGAGTTCTAAGACAATGATCAAATTCAATATGGAGTTCTAAGATGCAGATCCAAGATGGAGTTCCAATATGGACGTCGTATGAAGAAGTTATGATGTTCTAAAGATTTTGATTAACAAGAAAAAAATCAAACATGACAGGACACGTGGCAAGCCCACAGGATGACACATGGCAATCCATATAGCTGAAGGAGCACAAGGTGACATCAACATGTTGACATGGTAGAACAAGAGGTTGACACATGTCACTATGTTTTGGCATTTTTGGCACGCAGTTGCACTAGTAAAAATTTGACACATGGCATCTGTACGGTCCACGTGGAACCATTGAAAGGGTGACACATGGCGAGACATACAATGGTATGGAAGGTGAAAGGTGGTAGTATGGAAATGATGTGGCAATAATATGTCGAATATGATGCAAGTAGGTTTATTTTGCACTGACGTGGCACATACTATACAACATGTGGACCAACCAGAGAGTGTCACATGGAACTCTTCGATTAGCAAATATTCGCTAAGGAATATAATAAATGGTTGGGATCGACAAAGTTTAAACCCCCAACCTACACGAGAATAATCTAGAATATACCAACGCCTTAACAATATACTCCTACAAATACACCAATGGTTACGGTTGGTTAAACCAACCAACCTAACTTTATTTATGTTTTACATTTATTCCTAACGACCTACGGGTAAGACAATCTTGTGGGCTCGATCCTCGATTTGGATATAAAATCCACATGCCCATTATTGTACGGGGACACGGAATTGCATGCAGAAGTTTGGTATGAATCCTGAGGTGGGAATTTGGACAAGTATAGGAGTTGTACCATTGTATCGAAGTGCATGCCAAGGAGGATCTTTAGGCAATGTGTCCAAATATAGGCAAGTTTATACTCATTCTTGTTAGTTTTATGAGAGGATTATAACAATGATGCCATTTTTGTGCTAAAGTATTTTGTATGGAAATATTAGTAAAAATTTTCTTGCATGAAGCCATAGTCTCATTTAGCATGTAAAAGAGGGTCTTTGAGCACCTGTTGAGAACATAGTTGAGTTTATACTCATTTGTCTCAGAATTTTTGGAGGAATTTAGTGGTGACCCTCTATTTTTGGGGTTGAGAAACATAATTGAAGGGTGTCTTCAAATTGTAATCCATTCATTGTAATTTTTGCATTTGAGCAATATAGAGAGGTCTCAGTGTTTGGAAGTGTTAGGGACCTAACCTCCCTAACACCTCACATAGATAGAATAATATATTTTCCATGTAATAAATGCTGACATTAGTTAATAATGCCTATTTAATA
Organism: Picea sitchensis; assembly: GCA_010110895.2. Taxonomy (NCBI): domain Eukaryota; kingdom Viridiplantae; phylum Streptophyta; class Pinopsida; order Pinales; family Pinaceae; genus Picea; species Picea sitchensis. Next base: position 93,913 of record SNQJ01S0006852.1, on the reverse strand, counting down.
AATATGAACAAATCAATGTAAGAAGACCTAATAGAAGCTTCCACTTCTAAAATGATCTTCGTCCAAAATGTTCTTTAGAAGATAGAATTAGTATAAATAAGAGTAGGAGGCATGAGAAATATTTGTCTTGAGAGTCATTGTAATAGAGGTATTCTCTGCTGGAGGTTGCCCACTCGAAGAGGCAAGTGAACATTGCTCCCATTTCAACAAAGGTATCATTTTTGTGTGTTATTCTCTACATTTTGTTGTTTCGTTGGTAATTTCCATTATATTCCTATTTCTACTTAATATTACATAAACAGGTGCATAACAAGTGGTATCAGAGCACTTCCCTTGGAAGGAATCATGGGTTAATTTTTTTTCTAGGGTCGAGATGTGTTCTGGTGTCTTTAAAATATAGTGATTTGTTGTTTAGTGCATAAATATGCATTGAGGGAAGCATATACTCATGAAATACAAGAGGTTTTTAAGATCACATTGTTGGAAACCCTTGTAACCCCTGTTGGTACCCCTTCGAGTGGTATCACATCTAATAGAACTGGTTTATGGAATTTCTCTTACAAGTACCTCTAGTATATTGGGAGCCCCCCTAGGTATCCTGAAACTAGCCATAGATAAATTGATCGGTTGTATGACTGTTATAGGGCCACCTAGAAAAACAGTCGAGAAGATAGTATATAGTACCTGGGTAATCGAGTAGTACGGATAAGGGTATGGTCTAGCCTCCTTAGTTGGTTCCCTGAGATATTAAGTCGAGTACCACTATTCGACCCTGCACATATATAATAGAGTTATAGCATAGGGAAAACCATTTTCCGTAGGTACACTGAAAACCATAACCCTTGGGATGGAAACATAATAGAAAAGGAATAGACAAGATCTATTGTCATGCAACCTTGCCTTGTGCATTCGGGTTGCCAAATTACTACAATTTTTTTCTTGTTAAGAATTTGGGCATTTTGAAACTGCAATATTATTCATATTAGAGTATAATTCTGCAGGAGTAAAAATAAAAAGTAAATGGCCTACAAACAACCTTATTTGCGACCTATCGCATTGCATTCACTTTTTCTCCCTGGTCATTGTGATACCTATGTTTTTTAACTTTTTTTTTTTACCTTACTGCACCCTTATTTGAGACATATCTCATTGGATTCCCCTTGTTTCCTTGATCATTGTGATACCTATCATTTTTAACCTCTTTTTACCATCCCACACCCTTACTTGAGACCTATCTCATTTGATTCCTCTTTTTCCCTTGATTGTTGTGATACCTATAATTTTTAACCTTTTTTACCTCGTGGATCCACCCCTCCCCTCATCGATCCCACCACCAATAAGAAACCAACCAAAACTTGAATACTAACCTTAATTCCCTTCATGCCTAAGTAAATAGGGACATTCTAGTCATTCATGCAAAAATGGACCACATCCAAGACCAACTCAGTCGCCAAATTACTGAAGTCCATTCTTCTCTCAACCAATTCATGAACAAATTCCAGGGTCCTTCCTCCTATGACCCACCTATATATATTAAGGGTGTTGAATCCAACCAACCACTACACTCTCATTCCAACTCCTTACCTCGTGACCCCTGTATCCCCAAAGTTGAGGTAAAAACATTTGATGGATCGCATACACAAGCATGGGTTACTCAGATGGAATATTATTTCTCCTTGCATGGTATCACTGATGAGTCAACCAAGATTTGCTACGGAATTATCTATTTGGATATGGAAACATGGAAACGATGGAAATGGAGTCACAATGCATGCCAAGGGTATGTTTCTTAGTCATAGTTTCTTGTGGAGCAGAGTAATCCTGTAGTAGGCCTTTAAGGCTTGGTGCTTTAACCTACAACTCTCATACCACTTTGTGACGTACCCACCCACCAGGTTGGGCCACGCTACTCTAAAACGCTCTCCAAGAACACTCTAATTCTACTTTGTAACATGCCCAACCACCAGTAGGATGGGTCACGTGCTACTGTAAGATCTCATCTCAAGAACGAATTTCAAGCTTCTAATCCAAGATCTCACTTATTTACCCAAGAATGAATTTTTGATGACCATTAATTAATAAATAAGCATGAAAGAAATGCAATAATCAAGATTCATGCTAAACTTAAAAACAATGCTTAAACATCCAATGCACATGCATAAATGGAATGAAGGAACATTAAAGATATATATCTCAAAGATAATAAACAATACACAATGGAAATAAATATGAAAGCTAAGGAAACCATGATAGAGAGCACTTATCTTAGAAAAAACCAATCATCAACTAGTTGCAGACCAAGGACGTTCCACCCAACCTTAGACATAGCTATTCCAAGTCTCAACAAAACATCACTCTTGATCCAAGGCTATGAATCCACAAGGATGGGTTCCATAGAAACACTCATCTTCCCAAACTGGTTAACACTCAATCTCTCGCGGGTTTCTCAACACACAACAATCCAAAGTACACCATTTCTCGTCTCTCAAGCCTACACAACCCAAACAAAATGAACCCCCTTTACTACCATGCAATCCCTCGAGTTTTTCACTTCTTTCCAGGGCTCCAATGCATCTGATCAAGAATATCCATGCTGAGACTCTAAGGATTGATCACAACTATGAACCAAGTTTAGCACATGCCAATGCACCTTAGGAATACAAGCACCGTTTCATGGTTGGAATACACCAACAATTAATACAACCAAAATAAAAATGGCTTCTTTCTTCAATATTTCATTCCCATGTCCCCACCAAGAACCAAAACGAATGAATTAAATGATAGATTGAAAAAATGGAGAAGAACCCTCAAACAACCCACAAGAGAGGTTTATATAATTACATGTAATCAAGAACCACATGGCCTTCCCCCCAAGAAGCTCATGTAACCACTTTTCTCAATTAAAACCAAGATGGTGAATAAAATAATAATAAAATACTTATCCCCTTTATCCTCCTCTCTCATGGAATCATAGCCCACTATAACTCTTGCCCTTGTCTGTCTTCTAGCTAGTGATGTATTTTATTATTTGCAATGTTAAAAGTATTACATTTCTTAAGCACTTCGACCTTTCATGAAGGAAACAAAACACATTATTAATTTAGGGACTCAAAATAATTTAGGGACTCAAAACTAGAGTATTACATTGTCGCTGAGCCAAGATGTGGAGGCCATGAAAAGAGGGTCAAGGGTTTTTTGTGAACAAAGAAGAAAGGTCGATTTGTAAATAGGGTTTAGGGTTTCTCGAAAATCCAAGGGTCAATTCGAAGAGTCGAGGAGGAGTTCATGGATAATGGAAAAAATGACGTACACAATGTTTCTTTGGTGAAGGGGAGATTCGAGGAATCTCACCCTCTTAATATTTTTTTTTTTCATTCTTAAACGATTTCTATTTTTTATAAATAAATTTATAAATTTTAAATTTAAGTATATTTTTAAAAATAAAATTTTAAAGTTATTGTTTTGTTAATGTTATTTATTTATTTTTCATTTATTTTTCTTCTTTTTTCT
>SNQJ01S0006852.1:68692-90100 GCA_010110895.2 Picea sitchensis | reverse complement strand
TTGGGGGATTTTATTTATATATTTGTTTTTCCTTTTCTTATAATTATTATTATTATTATTATTCAATTTTTATGACTTTATTTGCAATAATGTCATTTTTTAGGTCAGGGTCGCAAAAAAGTTGCAATTTTAACCCCCAAACAAAACAAAAAACAAATGTGTTACTTGTAACACCATGTTTCAGTTTAGAGGTTGATTTTGTGGTTTTGGTTGGCAATGATATTGGTTGTCAAGACCATTATTTCAAACAATTTGTATTGTTAACATTAAAAGAAAGCAAGTGTTGTTACTAGCACCGCTTTTCATTTTGAGGGTCAATTTTAAGTTTTTTTTTGAGCAATATTGGTTGTCAAATCAACAATTTCACCTAAGTTATATGTTTAACCCTTGAAAAGGGAGTGATGATGGGAGCATCACTTTTGTTTTGGGGGGTCAATTTTAAGGTTTTTGTTTGCAACTTTAAGGGGATTTAAGGCCATGGTGGAAAAAGGGTTTAATTTTAATTCTCATGAAAAATGGTGATTCTCGGAGCACCACTTTTCAATTTGGGGATTATGGGTATTTATTGATAGATTTATTATTTTGAGGCCATACTTGATCCCGGTCGATATCTATGGTCACCCACCTATTCCAATTGGCTCATCTGGATAGTTTTTCAGTTTGGCAGTTTTTTCCTAGTTTTTGGCTCCTGAACTTCCGGGGCCATTTTGAGGCCCTAAATTTTTTTTTTAGGGATCGCCACAGTGAAACTATCGTTGAAAGTAAATATTGATGTCATAATGTATATTCCTTGGATATACCTTTTCAATGGGCTATTGTGCACCTAAAACGAAGATCATATGCAAAAGTAACGAACCCGAGAAGTTGATGTACTAACTTACCCCAATGGGGCCCACATGAATTTTGGCTCTCCATCTCCTGGGGTTAGGTTTTTGGATGTCTAGAGTTTTGACATTCATTTCTATTACAAAAAGGATTTTATAGCCTCAATGTAATCATATTCTTGTGAATGAGTGCATCCGTCACATCTCTTCTTAGAGATTAGCCGCCACCATTCTAGCAAGCTTGTTTTCAGTTTGCATTTTATAGTTTCAACATATTTCTTTATTGAATAGAAGTCAGTTTTACTATATCTCTGTTATTTTTCCTTGTGTCTCTGTGTTAATAATAATAATAATAATCTTTGTTCATTTCATTTTTCTCATAAAATATGGATCAGTGGTATCAGAGCAGTCTGCTCCTTGTGATTCTTAGTGCATGTCCCCTATGAGGTCAGGGTACAAAGAGTTGGGTCTCGAGCTTGTTTCTCTTGAGGACAAAAGATCTCACATGCCCAAGAGACCTTCCATGGTAAGAGAAAATAAAGACGATGGGAAATGATATCCTTTCAAATTGTTTCTCGAGGAATCCCTAGCGCAACAGAGGAATGAGATGATGGATAATTTTGTGCAAATCCTTCGATGACTACCAACAGGCGATGCATCTTCCTCGAGTGGAGGTGTCGCCCCCTTCAAGGTATGGATCAAATTTGATATTCCTATATTTTAAGTTTAGATAAACGTATTTGTTGTAGACAAATGGTTGAATCTACTAGAAGGAAATTTTTCTATCCATAACTTTTTGAATAGAGAAAAGATTACTTTTGCGCTCCTCAAAGTTGTTCCTCCTGTCAAATATTAGTGGGTGACTTTCTGTGAGCAAAATGAAATAGAGGAACCCTCATTAATTATATTCGCACTAACCTAGGAGTCATTCAATGATGATATTACGGAACAATACTACCCTTTTGGAAGTTATGATGGCCTATATACAAAAAGGACCACACTACAGAAGGAAAGGGACCAAACAGTGCTAGAGTTCACAAATATATTCCATACCTTTCGCACCAAGATGGGTATCAAATATTTTGAGCGACGTCTGGTGCTGAAGTACCGCGGTGGTATAAATAGATGCATCCAGGAATAAATGGAGTTTCTGGACATCTCGTCCTTGGGCACGACCTATCAATATGTCGTCAAAATCGAGTAGAAGCTTAAATAAAAGAAGCGATAATTTGGGTCTGGGAACCCCTCAGAGAAGAAGCGGGGCAAGGGTAGCCCCAACCCACAAAAAAAGGGCATATAAAATATGGAAAACCTCGGGACAGCCAATCTAAGCTGCAAACAAATAATTACAATGGAATGATGAAGAAAGATACCGAGAAGTGGGGTGATTCCATAAGAGCCCATGACATAACATTGTGGATTGTCACTCAAAGCAGTCATTGGTGGATGAGGTGAAAGTCTATGAATTAGATGGGGATTCTGAATCCGAGTCAGAACTAGAAAAGGGGAGACAGATCATTGACCTAGAACCCAGTGAAATCATTGCTACCACCAACATCCATCCCGGTGAGCCCAATGAGCTAGAGTAAGGTGAGTGCCTCTTTCATTCAAAGATGTGCATGAAAGCGACCATGTTATACTTCATTGTTGATAGAAATATCCAGAAGAACCTCATTTTAGTTTAGGATTTCAAGTAGTTGGCCCTACTGACAACACCACAGTCGTAACCCTACACCATCGGATGGCTCCGCCAAGGAAGCAATATTTGTGTCAACCAATAGTGTCGCCTATTGTACAACATCAAGCCCTTCAAATATGATGTATTGTGTGATTTTTCTCCCCTTGAAGTTTGTGATTTTCTTTTGGTCCAACCTTATTTATGGAAACGCCATGTTGTATATGAGTCTAAGCCTTGCAATGTTATTATTATTTTAAATAGAAAATTGTATAGGATACTCGAGGTAGTCCCACGTAGTGTCATTTACTTGATCTCTACCAAGCAATGCAGGAAGGTCATCTCTCATAATGAGAAGTTTGTCTTCTTCGTGATTCACTCTTAGAGTGAGAAAAATATTGCAACCGCATCCATGGCCTTTGTGACCAACCTCTCCATACAGCAGAAGCAAGTGGATAAGGTCATGGAAGAGACATCTTCTCTTCACCAACTAGGGTACGTCTGCACTTTCAGGTCAAGCATTCCATCGATCTGACCCCCAACGCACATCTACCAAATGGGCCATCCTATCACCATTCTCTCTTATAAAATGAGGATATCAAGCATCAGATCCAAGAACTGCTACAAAAGAGGCACATACGGCCCATCTCATCACCTTTTGGAATCCCATTCATGTTTGTGTAGAAGAAAGATGGGACCTGGTGACTCTTCTTTGATTATCGATCCCTAAATAAAATCATAGTCAGGAACCGGTACCCAATTCCATGAATCGATGATCTCCTTGATTAGCTCAAGGGGGCCAAATATTTCAGTAAGATTGATCTAAAGTATGGCTACCAGCAGGTCCTAATAGAGTAGACAGATGTATGGAAGACTACCTTCAAGTCAAAAGAAGGGATTTTTTAATGGTTGGTCATGCCCTTTGGTTTGAAAAATGCCCCAAAAAATTTAATTAGGATGATGAATGATATCTTGCAGCCTTTCAACAATTTTTTTGTAGTGGTATATCTGCATGACATCCTCATCTACAACACTACTTGGGGGGAACACTTGCAACATATTCAACAGGTTCTTCACACTCTGCGACAACATTAGCTATATTCCAACTTGGAAAAATTATTCTTCGGCATGGACAGGGTCTAGTACCTTGGATACATTGTTGATGAGCATGGTGTGCATGTGGATCGATCCAAGATCGATGTCATCCATGACTGACTAACCCCAACCATCCTCACTAAGCTTTAGAGCTTCGTAGGCCTTGTCAATTTCTATCGCAGGTTCATGTTGGGATTCTCCCATATTGCATGGACCCTTAGCAAAGTCACCAAGGGTGGTGGTAAGGAAACGTTTGTGTGGGGCCTATACCAACAAATTTTTTTTAATGATTTGAAGCCACACTTGTGCTCAACACTAATGATTTCATTACTTGACCTAAAACAACCCTTTGAGATCAAGACAAATGATTCAAACTATGTTGCGGGTGCAGTTCTCACTCAGTGCAACCACCTCGTGGCCTATCATAGTGAGATAATATCATATGTCATCCGTAATTATCCTACTTATGAAAAAGAAATGTACTCCATTATTCAATACTATCGCTAATGGAGGCAATACATTCTTAGGAAGGATACAATCATCCACACTGATCATAAGCCACTGCAGTTCATGCAGACAAAAGGAAAATTGAAGAATGAACTTTATCAGAAGTGGTCCACATACTTGCAGAAGTTCCACCTCAACATCAAGTATAAGATAGGAAGTACCAACTGCATCGATTATTTCCTCAGTTGACCTTCATTTGTGGCACTCACCACAGTGTTAGACTCTTGCGTCGACGAGAACTCCAGATGGCCCCACCTCTATGAGAAAGATCCTAACTTCGCCACCACCTACTAGATGTTGGGCACAAACAAAACTATCACTAATTTCCATATTCAGGATGGACTCATGTTACATCTGGGCCATCTCCTTGTTCCATCAAGCAAGTGAGCGAAGATGATTTGGGAATCCCACTACAGTCGAGTGGAAGGACACTTTGGCATAGAAAATACAGTCGCAGTGTTGCAACAAAATTTCTACTGGACGAAACTTTGATAGGATGTTAGCAAGTATATCAAGTCCTACATTAGTTGGGATATTTCCAAACTGACCACTAATAAACAAGGCCTATACACACCTCTACCTACTCCTGATAGGCCCAAGGAATCCATCTCAATGGACTACATTGCCTTCCACCCACCAAGAGGGGAAATGACTTTGTTTTTTTGGTTGTTGATCGCTTTTCCAAGATGGTATTTTGGCCGCCTCCAAGAAGAGAATCACACTAGAGGCCACTTCCAATATATTCTTTGAATGAGTGTGGGTACATTTTAGGATACCACAAACCATTATCTTAGATCGGGACAACCGGTTCCTCAACACATTCTGGTCAATCCTCTGGTCACTGCTGGACACTGAGCTCACCAAATCCACTGGCTTCCACCCCCAGAAGGATGGACAAACCAAGGTCATCAACTGGATGATCATGCATATCCTACTCATGTACAATTCCAAGAACCCACACACATGGGATGATAGTCTTCCCTTTATTCAACACAACTACAACAGAGCCATACATAGGTCAACCAACCACAACCCATTTCAAGTGGGGCTGGGATTTCAACCATTCGCTCCCATGGATGTTACACTACCCCTTGCGTCCACCCAGGAAGACTCGTCCCATGCTCAAAATGAAGCTGACAAATACACCCAATTCATTGAGCAGATCCAACACATCCTCCAACAGGTTCAAGATATTTTATAGAATTCAAATTCCAAGTACAAGAAGAACCATGATCAACACCAGGTGCTAGAAACGTTTAAGGTCAGAGACAAAGTTTGGCTGCACTTGTAGAAATAAATACTTACAGGGCCCCATCGGAAGCTTCATCCACTCTTTTGTGGACCTTACACCATCACCAAGGCTATGGGTGACAATTCTTTTGAGCTCAATATTTCCCCCTTGGCTTGCACCCAATGTTCAATGTGGATCTCCTTCGACCATATTTTCCACCATTATTGGACACCTCAGAGATAGAAAACAATTTTACACCAACAATGATCTGGATTTAGGAGCAGAACAAACTGATTAACATATTGAATACAATAAACAAATATATATGGATAACAACATAGATATCTAGTGAACAATATCTTATATTGAATAAATGAAATAGGTTGAAACTGTAAAACTACAGAACTGAAACAACTTGCTCGAATGGTGGTAGCTATCTCTAAGAAGAGATGTGGATGCTATGTGCATCTGTCTGAGAAAAATGATTACAATGAGGCTCTAGAGGACTTTTTAATATTACTCATGAATTCCAAAAACCTAGACACCCAAAAACCTAACCTTAGGAGGTGAAATGTCAAAATTCATGTGGGCCCCGATGGGTAAGTTGGCACCTCAACTTCCTAGGGTCGTAAATTTTACATACGACCTACGTTTTAGGCACATGATATCCCGTTGGAAAGGTCTTTTTGAGAACTACACATTACATCGTCAAAGTCTAACTTTGACTATAGTTTGACTATGGAAAGCAAAAAAAAATGTTTAGGGCCCCAAAACAACCTTGGAAGTACATAAAGATGTGTTGACATGAAAACATCCAAAATAAGCTAGTTGGATTAGGTGGGAGCCAACCGGTCTCCTTCTGGAAGATGTGTAGGGCTTCAGACAACTCCAAAAGTGTAGAACCAAAAATTACAAACAAGTATAGAAGAACATGCTAAACTAAAAACTGTTAAGAGGAGCCAGTTGGAATAGGTGGGTGGCCACCAATATCCACCTGGATCAGTCCTCCCCCCTTAGGAATCAATGGTCTCCATTGTGTTGAGCTCCCCCATCAGGTGAGGAAAATTCTGCTAAATTTGGCCCCGGGTGAGCCACTTTCCTTGGTGTAGGAGTTTCCCTACCTTGACAACCTGATGAAGCTGGATCATTTGCTCGCATGTTCCCTTGAACTGTGTGTCCACTATCTGATCAATGGATACATGTTCGATGTAGTCAGGGTTGATCTCTATTGGTCTCAACTGTTCTGCGATCTATGAGGTGTACAATAATGGTGGAAAATATGGCTGAATGAAGTCCACATTGAACACTGGATGAAAGACAAGGAAGGGTGGAGTGTTGAGCTCAAACACATTTCTACCGACATCCTTGGTGATAGTGTAAGGCCCATAATGAAGTGGGTGGAGATTCTAATGGGGCTCTGTAATACTCTCTTTCTGCAAATGTAACCAGAACTTGTCTCCCACCTGAAACCGGTGTAGTAACCTCTATTGATCATGGTGATGCTTGTACTTAGCATTGTCTTTCTGCAAAATCTCATGGACTTGTTGGCGAATGTGTTGAATCTTCTCAATGAATCCAGTGGCTTTGTCGGTCTCAGAATGATCAAGGGAAGAGTCAGTTTGTGTGTTTTCAAGAGGTAGTGAAACATCAATGGGACCCAAGGGTTGGAATCCCAGCCCCACCTGAAATGGGCTATGGCCAGTGGAGCTATGGAGAGACCTGTTGTAACTGTGTTGAACATAGGGGAGACTCTCATCCCATGTACATGGATTCTTAGAGTTGTACATGCGTAGAATGTGAACAATCATCCGATTGATGACCTTTGTTTGGTCATTGGTTTGGGGGTGGAAAGCAATGGATTTAGTGAGATTGGTGTCCAACAATGACTAGAGAATCGACCAAAATTTGTTGAGTAACATGTTGTCTCAGTCGGAGATGATGTTCTGTGGTATCCCAAAATGGACCTACACTCGTTCAAAGAAGAGCTTGTCAGTATCTGTCATTTTGATGTTCTTCTTGTAGGTTGTGAGGATGGCCATTCGAAAATCGATCAACTAGAAAAAATACACAATCATTTCCTTTCTTGGTGGATGGAAGGCCATACATGTAATCCATCGAGATGGATTCCCAAGGATTTTAGGGAATAGGAAGAGGGGTGTATAAGACTTGATTCTTGATGGTTGTCTTGGCAATGACACAGGAAGTGAAAGATCTGATATACTGGCTGACATCCTATCGAAGTTTTGGCCGATAAAAATGTTTCTGTAAAATGACCACAATTTTCTCCATGCCAAAATGTCATGCCATCTTACTGTAGTGGGATTCCAAAATCATCTCTGCACACTCGCTTGCAGGAACACATAGATGGCCCAGATAGCATAGAAATTTGTCATGAATTTGAAAATAAGTGACATTCGTGCCTATACCCAAGAGTTGATAGGTGGTGGAAAAGTATAAATCTTGCTGATAAAGTTGGGGCCACTCAGATGCCTCATGTCCAGAAGAATGGAGCATAGTGGTGAGTGCAACCATGGCAGGTCGACTGAGGCAATCAACGACACAATTTGTGCTCCCTGTCATATACTTGATGTTGATATGGAACTGTTGCATGTAGGCGGACCACTTGAGATGGAACTGCAGAGGCTTGTGATCAATGTGGATGATCGTCTCCTTTCCCAGAATGTAATGTTTCCATTGACGACAGACTAGTACAATGGAATAAATTTCCTTGTCATAGGTGGGGTATTTCTGGATAGTATCTGAGAGTGTCTCACTATGTTATGCCACCATATTACCATGTTGAGTGAGAACTGCGCCTACTGCATAGTCAGATGCATTAGTCTAAATCTCAAATGGTTGTTGCAGACCAGGAAAGGAGAGTATTGGAGATGAGCACAAGCGATGCTTCATATCATCAAATTCTTGTTGTTGTTCCTTCCCCCACACGAAATTTTCCCTTCCAACTCTCTTGGTCAGTACTTTACTAAGGGCCCATGCAATATAGGAGAATCCCAACAGAAAGAATCTGTAGAAGTTGGCCAATCCCAAGAAGATATAAAGCTCAGTTAGTGTGGTCGGGGCTGGCCATTCACGGATGTCTTGGATATTAGTTGGATCAACATGTACCCCATGCTCATCAACAATGTAGCCCAAGTATTGGACCATGTTCATGCCAAAGGATCATTTTTCTAAGTTGGCATATAGATTGTGCTTCCGCAAAGTGCTTAAAACCTGTTGAATATGTTGCATGTGCTCCTCCCAAGTTCTGTTGAAGATGAGGATGTCATCCAAATATACCACCAAAAAAGAGCTAGTGAAGGGTTGCAATACATCATCCATCAACCTCATGAAAGTGGCTGGTGCATTTTTTAAGCCAAAGGGCATGACCATCCATTCAAAGAGACCTTATTTAGATTTGAAATTTGTCTTCCATACATCAGTTGGTTCGATGGGAACCTGGTGGTAGCCATAATTTAGGTCAATCTTGCTAAAGAACTTTCCCCCCTTGAGTTGTTCAAGAAGGTCATAAATTATGGGAATTGGGTACCGATTCCTGAATGTGATTTTGTTTAATTCTCTGTAATCAATGCATAGTCGCCAAGTCTCGTCCTTCTTCTGCACCAATACAATCAGGCTTCCACAAGGAGAGGAGTTGGGTCTGATGTGCCACTTTTGAAGAAGCTCTTGGATAGGATTCTTGATTTCTTAATTTTCCATCATCGAGCAATGATAGACTGGTCCATTAGGCATAGGTGCATCAAGGGTTATATCAATTGGATGCTTGACTTGGCAGTGCATCGGTACGCTAGTGGGTGAGGAGAAGATGTCTCTGTACTCTTTCATGATCCCGTCCACTTTATTTTGTTGCAAAGAGAGGTTATGTGTAGAGGCCATGGATGTGGCAATGACCTTTTTCTTATTTTGAGCATGGATCACAAAGAAGACGAACTTCCCGTTCTTTGAATTGACCTTACTACATTTCTTAGCAATGATTAAATAAATAGAGGTAGGCGGCGCTACCTTTGGTATCCTGTACAACTGTCTACCCAAAGTAATAATAACACTGTAGGGTCTAGACTCATACACATCATAACACTTCCACAAATATGGTTGTCCTAAAAGAAGATCACAAAATTCAAGGGGAGAAATATCACACAATACCTCTTCTTTGAAAGGCTTGATGTCGTAGGGTAGACGACACTATTTTGTTGACACAAAGATCTCTTTCTTGGTGAAGCCAGCCGATGGTGTAGGGATCTGGGTGCAACTTCATCGGCAGGTCCACCTACTTGACAACCTCTGTTGAGATCAGGTTCTTTTGACTTCCGCTATCGACAATGAAATGAAGCGGAGCCCCCTTTACCCAAATCTGTGAGTGAAAGAGGATTTACCCTTCCTCTGGTTCTTCTGGTTCACTTTGCTAGACTTTGGTGGTAGTGACAGTGGCACTGGGTTCAATATTGATAATATGCCTCCATCCTTATGGATTTGATTTAGAGTTAGAATCGACATCTAACTTAGAATCCTTTAGATTGACCATAAGTGACTGGTTGGAGCAACATTCTTCGGTGTTGTGCCAAGGGATTTTATGTTATTCACACTATTTTCCCATGTCCTTATTCATCTTCTCATTACCCTTCTTGTGTTTCATATTGAACTGGTTTTCCTGAGAGTGGCCATATTTTCTTTGTCCCTTGTCGTGTAGGTTGGGGCCGCTTTTTCCCTACTTCAGCTGTGAGGAGTTTGCAGATCCAAAATCTCACCTCTTCTTCTTAAATTTATTCTCGATATTGACAACATATATATAATCCATACCCAATGATGTGATGTCTAGAAACTCCATTTATGTTTGAATGTATATATGAAAACAACCGTGGTATTTGAGCACCATATTTTTCTCATATTCTTTGATACCTAATTTGGTGCGCAGGGTATGGAAAATATTGGTGAAATTTGGTACTGTCTGGTCCCTTTCCTGACACAGGGTGGTCCTTCTAATGTACTAGTCCTCGTAGCTTCCAATAGGGTAGTATTGTTCTTTAATGGAATCCCGGAAGGAATCCCATGTAGGGGTGACTGCAAATATTTCATATTCCTCTATGGCCCTTTGCTCAGAGTAAGTGTCCCACCAGTCCTTAACATGGGGGATGTCCTTGAGGAGTGCAAAAGTAATATTTTCCATATCAGAAAAATTGTGGACCGAAAAATAGCCTTCAAGCATATTCAACCATTTATATACAACATCAACATCTATCAGTCCTTCAAATAATGGAATATCAAAATTTACATGTACCTTGAAGGGGGTGGCATTGTCTCTTGATGAATATTATTCTCCTGTGGGCACTCATCGAAGGATCTATGCAAAGTTGTCCATCATTTCGTGCCTTTGTCGCATAAGGGATTCCTAGAGAAACATTTTAAAAGGATATCCTAGTCCATCATATTTCTTTTCATCCCCCATGAGTTTTTTTCAGGCTTGGTGCAACCGATCTTGCAAAGGCTCGATTGGCTTGAGTCCCAACTTATTGTACCCAGATCTTCTTGGGAAAATGCACGAAGAAAAAAAATGAAGAGAAGACTGCTATGATACCATTGATCCATATTTAGGAGCCAAACAGAATGATTAACATACTGAATACAATAAACATAGAGATATGGATAACAACATAGATATCTAGTGAACAATATCTTCTATTGAATAAATGAAATAGGCTGAAACTGTAAAACTACATAACTGAAACAACTTGCTCGAATGGTGGTAGCTATCTCTAAGAAGAGATGTGGTTGCTATTCGCATTTGTTTGAGAAAAATGATTACAATGAGAATTTAGAGGCCTTTTTAATATTACTCATGAATTCCAAAACCCTAGACATCCAAAAACCTAACCCTAGGAGGTGAAATGCCAAAATTCATGTGGGCCCTGATGGGTAAGTTAGTACCTTAACTTCCCGAGGTCGTAACTTTTGCATACCACCTCCATTTTAGGCGCGTGATATCCCATTGGAAAGGTATTTTTGAGAAATACACATTACATCATGAAACTTTGAATCCATCTACAGTTTGACTATGGAAAGCCAAAAAATGTTGTTTAGGACCCAAAAACAACCCTAGTAGTACAAAAATATGTGATGACATGAAAACATCCAAAATAATCCATTTGGATTAGGTGGGAGGCCACCAGTCTCCTCTTGGAATATGTATAGGGATTTATATAGCCCCGGAAGTGTACAACCCACAATTACAAAGAAGTACAAAAGAACGTGTTGAACTAAAAATTGTCAAGAGGAGCCAGTTGGAATAAGTGGGTGGCCACCAATATCCACTTGGGTCAAACAAATATCAACCCTAAATGGATGGAATGGGAATCCATTGATCATATCATGGACACACAGGTCAAGTTCACTTTCCAGTAGAGCATCCAACTTTATTGGGTTGTCAAATTAGGGAAGCTCTTGCACCAAGGCAAGTGGTTCACCAGGGGCCAAATTTGGCATAAATTTTCTCATTTGATGGGGGAAATCAACGCAATGGATACCATTAATTCCTAATGGGGGAGTATTTATCTAAGTTTATATCGGTGGCCATTCACCTATCCAATTGTCTCATCTTGGCAGTTTTTCAATTTGACAGTTTTTTCCTAGTTTTCGGGTCCTAAACTTTTGGGGCCGTTTTGAGGCCCTAAGAAACGTTTTTAGGGCTCACCACAGTCAATATATTGATGGATTTATATTTTTGTGGAATAATGTGTATTCCTCATATATACCTCTCCAACGGGCTATCATACGCCTAAAACAAATATCATATGAAAAAGTTACAACCCCGGGAAGTTGATGTATTAACTTACCCCAATGGGGCCCACATGACTTTTGACGCTTCATCTCCTAGGGTTAGGTTTTAAGATGTCTAGGGTTTTGGAATTCATGTTTATTTTAAAAATGATTTCATATCCTCATTGTAATCATGTTCTTTTGAATGAGTGCAACCGCCACATCTCTTCTCAGAGATAATCTGCCACCATTCTAGCAAACTTGTTTTCAGTTTGCATTTTACAGTTTAAGCTATTTTAAGTGAAGACACATATGGTATAAATTTCTATGGAGATAGTTTTTAAAATATTGGCAACATTCCACTCCTTAATTGAATCAATGAAATAATGGTGTTTTGAAAACAATTAACATTTCCATGTGTGATGCTAATTCTTGGAATCCATGACATATTGGTTTGATTTGGAAAGGAAAAAAATAGGGATAAAGCAGGATCAATGAATTAATCAACCCAAGGGTCATGTTATGAATTCATGGCATACGAGACATGAATATTCAATCTAAAGAAGTAGATTGGATTATATAACTCCGTGGAGAAAAGTTGGGAGATAGATGAATACAAGGTCTCCAAGAGTGAAGACATAATGAAGTCTCTTAACCTAAATCAAATATAGGCATTTCATGTGTGATTGAATTAGATTTGATAAAGGAGGGGACCATGTATATGGGGAGAAATTACACATCATTAACCTTGGGAGGGTATCCATGGTACATCAAGTAGTAAATTTAAGACCTTAAAAGGAGAAAGACCTAAATCTAATAGAGTTGTGATGCAATAGAGTGCCAATAATGAAGGGAAAAACATTTTTTGTATTGGAATATGTATGGGGTGCCTAATATGTAATTTGGTTATTGTTTATCTCTTTTCCTTCCCGAGGAATCGTAAGAGACAAGATATTGAATAGGATACAACCTTCAAACCATAAATATAGTTTTAAGCAAACAATATGTTATATTAAAATGGGGAATAATTGTTTGGAGAATCAAAGGATTAAGTAGACCAGAGAGATAGAATTCCAAGAGAGAGGTGGTGTCTAAAGACACAATTACAACACTTAATCATAAATGATCTTAGCTCAAAATACAAAGTAGTGTAAGAAACCAAAATATTTCCATGCATAACATATTCACTTTCTTGTTTAGATCAACCCATATGGCCATCTGATATATAAGCACCAATATGTAACCAATTCACCTGAAGAGAGGAATATGAGGTACACATATATTGGTTAGGGAACATACAAAATTCCTTAATTTCTTCCTTGTTCTATGCACTAGTCGAATTTTTTTTTCTAACTAGCCAACCAATGAAATGCCTAGTCAATCATCTAGTCAACTCTTAGTCAAATTCTGATTTTCCATCCTTTAAACCTCTCAATTGAATCTTTAGTCAACTATCAATTGAATATATCCATAATATATAGAGGTGCGATGAACCTGCATAGCATGTTTTTCCAACACCTCCCATTCAACACAATTCTTTGTAGATTCAGAAGGTGAAATCACTTTTATTTTTATTTTTGAGGGAATAACTCCTTGGGAAACCCACCAGGTACTTCCCTTCATTTCGAGGATGGTGCCCAGGGTAAACCATATTTTGTAGAAATCCGATGCTTTTTCGATAGTTTTATCTTTTAAGATCCAAACAAGTCACTTGCGGGAATTGAACTTGGGTGGTGGGGAAAACACCCATCAACACAAACCACTACGGCTAAATCCAATTGATAGGAGGTGAAATTTCTTATATACATGTGTGCATGATTTTATCTGAACCTAAAGTAGAAGCATAACCCAAAATTTCAAAAAAATAGCTTCTAAGGAAGGCTTCATAAATATGCCAATTATTTGATCATCTATCGCACAATAAACAATATTAACAACATTTTCTTGTACTGCTATCTCAAATAATGAGAATGAAGATCCACATACTTATTTTATTTCTTGCAATGGGATTCTCTACAACTTGCATCACACTTTGATTGTCATAATATAACATAGTTGATGTCTTGATTGGAAAATTGAGGTCACCTATGAGATGTTGAATCCACATAGCCTATGTGATAGCATGCACTACACAATGATATTCTACTTCTACGGTCGATAAAGAAACCACCCTATTACTTTTAACAAGACCAAACAATGTGTCTAGAGCATAATTTCTTCACTTGTTGGACAATATCCTATAATTCTCATTCATAAAGGGGGGTTTTAAAATTTTGAAAAATGAAGTCCATATATTGTTTCATATTAAGAGGCGAGAATTATTTTTTAATTGAATCAAGTTTATAGATATTGGGGTGGTGGTGGGGTTCATAGAGTAGGGGGAATTTACAACTATTGTATAGGTATTATAGGTATTGGGTGATGGATTGTTAGGAAATAAATCAACCAATAAATAGTGGCGATACTCTATTTTGGGAGAATAAATATATAGTGAGACTGTACATTTACCCCTTAATGAGATTTCCCAAATCATTCACATGGAAAATGAGATTTAGAAACAAATCTCTTGTACTACATACCTTTGTATGTACCTATTTTCCTAACTCAATTTTTTATTTGTATTTATCTATCTAGGTTTATCTCTAATTTTATATGTTTTATTTTAATGCAGGCCAGTTCTATGCATTCATATATCTTTCTACCATATTTAAAGGCACAATTGTTCGCCATCTCAATGGGATCTCCTACAAACCCTAATTTTTCACTATCTAGGGATATTTTTGAATGGGTGTTTTTTATTGGTAGAATAAGGGTTTCTATTATTTTACAATGATGAGAAGCCAATATCACCATAGAACATTTATTTCCCCTCCATAGAAGCTCATGAGGATGTTTATACTTTCCTTTTTCCATTACATAGAGAAACAATTATGATTACCTAGATTTTATTTAGATTAACCAACCAATTAGGTCTTCTATTTGTAAAGATGGGTTTCAACCCTCAAGTTTAAATAATATCCTTGGTGTTACATCCAACCTTAATATTAATATATTAAAAAACATAATATAGTGATATACTACAAGGAAGAAAGGACCCATTTCTAGATAAAGGATAGTAAGAATTCCTTTATAGGTCAAATTGAGCCCTGGGAACACAATCTCTCACATCTCTCCTAATGAGAGTGCCTTTGAGTCTAAAAAATAATAAGAGGGCATGGATTATCGATTATATCTCTTTCCTATTGATTAATGTAAATACAATACTTATAGTTGCACACACACACACACACACACACACACACACACACACACACACACACACACACACACACACAAATATATATTTGTTAATATGTCCACTAGGTCAAAGGTCTAAGGGATGAAGAGTTACGACTTGAATTGGCTTAGATTTATATGTCTACAAATAGAAATCCACATTTATAAAACCCTTCCTTAGTGAATACACGACCAAGTAGTAGGATGAAGTGAGGGTTAAAATTAGTATAATTCCAAGCCCTTGAAAGCAAGGCTATCATACGATTTTGGCATATCCATATGTTAGGATGACAATGCACTTGTTTTCTTATTTTTGGGTTGTTTTTGTGATTTGTGGGCTTATAAGTGTTTCTTCCTATCTAGGGGTGATTAAACCTTCCATTGAAAAAAGGGATACACACTATATATACTATATATATATATATATATTTTTTTTTTTTTAATTTTTTTTTTAAATGGATATATGTATTGGGAGGGGGGGTTCAAAAAAAAGATTTTGGGAGGTATTTTTCAAATAATAATCTATGTTCATTTAATTTTTCTCATAAAATATGGATCAGTGGTATCAAAGCAGTATGCTCCTTATCGTTCTTAGTGCATGTCCCCTATGAGGTCAGGGTACAAAGAGTTGGGTCTCGAGCTTGTTTCTCTTGAGGACAAAAGATCTCGCATGCCCAAGAGACCTTCCATGGCAGGAGAAAATAAAGATGATGGGACATGCTATCCTTTCAAATCGTTGCTCGAGGAATCCCTCGTGCAACAAAGGAATGAGATGATGGATAATTTTGCACAAATCCTTCAACGACTACCAACGGGTGATGCATCTTCCTCGAGTGGAGACTCTACCCCCTTCAAGGTACGGATCAACTTTGATATTCCTATATTTGAATTTTAGATAAACGTATATGTTGTAGACAAATGGTTGAATCTAATAGAAGGAAATTTTTCTATCCATAACTTTTCGAATAGAGAAAAGATTACTTTTGCTCTCCTGAAAGTCATTCCTCCTGTCAAATATTAGTGGGAGACTTTCTGTGAGAAAAACAAAATAGAGGAACCCTCATTATTTATAGTCACATTCACCTAGGAGTCATTCAATGATGATATTAAGGAACAATACTACCCTTTTGGAAGTTATGATGACCTATATACAAAATGGACCACACTACGGTAGGAAAGGGACCAAGCAATGACAGAGTTCACAAATATCTTCCATACCTTGCGCACCAACATGGGTATCAAATATTTTGAGCGACATATGGTGCTCAAGTACCGCAGTGGTCTGAATAGATGCATCTAGGAATAAATGGAGTTTCTGGACATCTCGTCCTTGGGCACGACCTATCGATATGATGTCAAAATTGAGTAGAAGCTTAAACAAAAGAAGTGATAGTTTGGGTATGGGAACCCCTCAGAGAAGACGCGGGAAAAGGGTAGCCCCAACCCACAAAAAAAAGGGAATTGAAAATATGGACAACCTCGGTACAACCAATCTAAGTCACAAACAAAGAATTAAAATGGAATGATGAAGAAAGATACCTAGAAGTGGTGTGATTCCATAAGATCCCTTGGCATAACATTGTAAATTGTTGTTCAAAGAAGTCATTGGTGTCTGAGGTGAAAGCCTATTAATTAGATGAGGGTTCTGAATATGAGTCATAACCAGAAAAGGGGAGACGAATCATTGATGCGGTACCCAGTTCCATCGTTTCTACCATCAAGATCCATCCCAGTGAGCCTGATGAGCTAGAGGAAGGTGAGAACCTCTTTCATTCACAGATGTGGGTGAAAGGGACCACGCCATACTTCATCATTGATAGTAGTATCCAGAAGAACCTCATCTTAGCATAGGTTTTCAAGCGGTTGGCCCTACTAACAACACCACAGTCACAACCCTACACCATCGGATGGCTCCTCCAAGGAAGCAATCTTCACATCAACCAACAGTGTCACCTATCATACGAGGTCAAGCCATTCAAAGATGAGGTATTGTGTGTTTTTTCTCCCCTTGAAGCTTGTGATTTTATTGTGGTCCAATCTTATTTATGGAAACTCCATGTTGTATATGAGTCTAAGCCTCATAGTGTTATTATTATTTTAAATAGGAAATTGTACATGATACTCGAGGTAGTCCCACCTAGTGTCATTTACTTGATCTCTACCAAGCAATGTAGGAAGGTCATCTCTCATACTGGGAAGTTTGTCTTCTTCGTGATTCTCTCTCAGAGTGAGAAAAATATTGCAACCACATCCATGGCCTCCGCGACCAACCTCTCGATGCAGTAGAAGAAAGTGGATAAGATCATGGAATAATACAAAGACATATTGTCCTCACCGAATGGGGTATCTCTACACTGTGAGGTCAAGCATTCCATCGATCTGATCCCCAACGAACAACGACCATCCTATCACCATTCTCTCTTAGAAAATGAGGAGATCAAGCATCAGATCCAAGAACTGCTACAAAAGAGGCACATACAACCCATCTCATCACCTTTTTGAATCCCAATCATGGTTGTGCAGAGAAAAGACGGGACCTAGTGACTCTTCATTGATTATCGAGCTCTAGGTAAAATCATAGTCAGGAACCGGTACTCGATTCCATGAATCGACGATCTCCTTGATTATCTCAAGGGAACCAAATATTTCAATAAGATTGATATATATTATGGCTACCATCAGGTCCTAATAGAGTAGATAGATATATGGAAGACTGCCTTCAAGTCAAAAAAAGGTTTTTTTGAATGGTTGGTCATGCCCTTTGGTTTGAAAAATGCCCCAACAACTTTAATTAGGATGATGAACGATATCTTGCAGCCTTTCAACAATTTTTTTTTAGTGGTGTATCTGGATGACATCCTCATCTCCAACAATACTTGGGAGGAACACTTACAACATATTCAGCAGGTTCTTCACACTCTACGATGACACTAGCTATATTCCAACTTGGAAAAATCATCCTTCGGCATGGACGGGGTCTAGTACCTTGGCTAAATTGTTGATGAGCATGGTGTGCATGTGGATCCATCCAAGTTCCATGTCATCCATGACTGGCCAATCCCAACCATGCTCACTAAGCTTCAGAGCTTCGTAGGCCTTGTCAATTTCTATTGCAGGTTCATGTTGGGATTCTCCCATATTGCATGGGCCCTTAGCGAAGTAACCAAGGGTTGTGGTAAGGAAAATTTTGTTTGGGGCCTGTACCAACAACAAACATTCAATGATTTGAAGCAACAATTGTGCTCAACCCTAGTGATTTCATTACCCGCCTGCAAAAACCCTTTGAGATCGAGACAAATTCTTCAGACTATGTTGTCGGTGCAGTTCTCACTCACTGCGACCACCCCGTGGCCTATCATAGTGAGAAACTATCATATGTCATCCGTAAGTATCCCACTTACGACAAAAAAATGTACTCCATTATGCAATACTACCAACAATGGAGGCACTACATTCTTAGGAAGGAGACAATCATCCACACTGAGCTTAAGACACTGCAGGTCATGCAGACAAAAGGGAAATTTCAGAATGACCGCCATCATAAGTGGTCCACATACTTGCAAAAGTTCCACCTCAACATCGAGTATAAGATAGGAAGTACCAACTGCATCGATTCTTTCCTCAGTCGACCTTCATTTGTGTCATTCACCGCAGTGTTAGACTCTTGCGTCCACGAGACCTCCAGATGACCCCACCTCTATGAGAAATATCCTGACTTCACCACCACCTACCAGATGTTGGGCGCAAGCACAACTATCACTAATTTCCATCTTCAGGACGTGATCATGTGCCATTTGGTCCATCTCTGTTTTCCATGAAGCAAATGAGTGAAGCGGTTTTGGGAATCCCACTACAGTCAGGTGGAAGGACACTTCGACATAGAAAATATAGTGGCAGTGTTGCAATAACCTTTCTACTAGATGAAACTTTGACAGGATGTCAGAAAGTATATCAAGTCCTGCACTGGCTGGGCTATTGGAAAATCAACCACTAAAAAACAAGGCTTGTACACCCCTCTACCTACTCCTGACAGGCCCAAGGAATCCGTCTCAATGTACTACATATCGAGCCTTTCGTCCACCAAGAGGGGAAATGACTGTGTTTTTTTGGTTGTTGATCACTTTTCCAAGATGATATTTTGGCCGCCTTCAAGAAGAGCATCACACCGGAGGCCACTTCCAATATCTTCTTTGAATGAGTGTTGGTACATTTTGGGATACCACAAACCATTATCTTAGATCATGACAATCGGTTCCTCAACACATTCTGGTCGAGCCTCTGGTCACTACTGGACACCAAGGTCACCAAATCCACTGGCTTCCACCCCCAGAAGGATGTCCAAACTAAGGTTATTAACTGGATGATCGTGCATATACTGCGCATGTAAAATTCCAAGAATCCACACACATGGTATGATAGTCTTCCCTTTGTTCAAAACAACTACTTCAGAGCCATACGTAGCTCAACTAGTCGCAACCCCTTTCATATGGGGATGGGATTGAAACCATTGGTTCCCATGGATGTTGCACTACCCCTTGCGACCACCCAGGCGTACTCGTCCCATGCTCAAAATGAAGCTGACAAATCCACCCAATTCATTGAGCAGATCCAGAACATCCTCCAACAAGTTCAGGATATTTTATATAATTCCAATGCCAACTACAAGAAGCGCCATGATCAACACCAGGTGCAACATAAGTTTAAGGTGGGAGACAAAGTTTGGGTTCACTTGCAAAAATAATGCCTTACAGGGCCCCATCGGAAGCTTCCTCCACTCTTTTATGGACCTTACACCATCACCAAGGCTATGGGTGACAATTATTTTGAGCTCAATTTTCCCCCCTTCCTTGGCTTGCACCCAATGTTCAATGTGGATCTCCTTTGGCCATATTTTCCACCATTATTGGACACCTGAGAGATAGAAGAAACTTTTACACCAACAGTGATCTGGATTTAGGAGCGGAACAAACTAATTAACATATTGAATACAATAAACACATAGATATGGAGAACAACATAGATATACAGTGAACAATATCTTATATTGAATAAATGAAATAGGTTGAAACTGTAAAACTGCAGAACTGAAACAACTTGCTCAAATGGTGGTAGATATCTCTAAGAAGAGATGTGGATACTACGCATATCTTTCTAAGAAAAAAGATTACAATGAGGTTCTAGAGGAATTTTTAATATTACTCATGAATGCCAAAACCCTAGACACCCAAAAACCTAACCTTAGGCGGTGAAATGCAAAAAGTCATGTGCGCCCCGATGGGTAAGTTGGTACCTCAACTTCCTGGGGTCATAAATTTTTCATACAACCTATGTTTTAGGAACATGATATCCCATTGGAAAGGTATTTTAGAGAACTACACATTACATCATCGCACTAGCAAATTTGGGTCATTTTGTGACAGCTATTTCGACACTATGTCGTGGATATTGTGACGAATATTGAGTCTCTCAAATGTCATTTCATGTGACGTGGAAATTTTGACGAACTTGAATTAATGTCGCAAGAGCGACGACGGTAGGGAACTACTCACAACTATGACAAAAAAAGGAATATCGTCGCCAATATGAAAATATAGGAAAACTAAGTAAAACCAAATGTTCGTCGCTATTGCGATGACCACATGGTATATTGCGACGACAATGTTTCGTGGTTTATATAGCATCTTCGTCGCATCATTTCTATTGTGCATCACAATATACCATGAAAATGAAAATTGAACTTGTATAAGCTACCATAACCACCTAAGAGTTCCAAACATGCAAAATATTGTATTTAATTTAAGAGGGGCATTGCCATCATGATCATATTAACTATCATCGTTATTATATGATTATAACCTAGTTCATGTATACATGAAGTCATTTAAGATAAGTAACCCCACCCTAAAATGTTTCTAATGACAATGATAAAAGCACCACTAAGACATCATCAATATACTAGCAAACACCAAAACCTACTAGCAAAAAATACTTCCTCTTTGCAAAAATAAACTAAATTATTGTAGTGCCTATTT
>SNQJ01S0006852.1:28919-56653 GCA_010110895.2 Picea sitchensis | reverse complement strand
GACTAGGGTGAAATTACCAATATTAGTGGTCAACCACCTAATTTAATTTGATATCCCTCTGGATTTTGGACATATTAAGCACATATTAATGTGATAACACTAAGTACATGATAAATTTATCATATGGATCTAAGAAAAAAATACTAGTAAGGTTGTTGTTTGTTGGATTTGTGCAAATTAGAATTATTATAAGAAATGTCCATTGAAGATGAGGGTCAATGCTATGAAGTAATAAATCCAACTATCAATTGGTATGTTGCAAATCTTGGGTGCTCTAGTTGGAAATATGTCTAAGGCAAGGTAAGAGTAGAACTATACAAATATTAGTTTTGTTCGATACAAGAGTAGAACAATACAAATATTAGTTTTGTTCAAGCCAAGATTAGAACTGTATGAATATTAGTTTTGTTCAATCCATGTTGAAGAATAAGTTAGTTATGGCGATAAGAATAAGATAAGAATAATATTATCCATTGACCTTGTGTAAACCATTCCATTTGGTCTTTGTTGCACTAAGTGTAAAGAACAATGTTGGAGAATTATAAGATGTAAGTTAGGTATGAGCTATTTGTTACCTCTTTATTACCTTTTATTTTAATTGTATCCATATTTTATATTGATCAAATGAGGAATTAACCTGAAACTGATGCCATTAGACACAAAATCGATCCTAAGGCCAACTAAGGAGAAAAAACAACACACGCTAATTAATCTAGGAGTCAAGCATGCAAACAAACCTTCTCACAAAGAAGCACTAGTTGGTGATTGAATCCAACATCGCAGAATCGATGCGCGAAGGGGATGAGTTTCGGCGGGTGGGAAAGTTATGTTGACAACCTTCTTAACGAACTAATGCCTTAGTGCAAGTTACCTCACCAAGCAGTCGGAAACCCTCCAAGGAGTCCAAGTGAGTCTAGACAACATCGATCTCAGGTACAACACCACCTTCCCTATGTTGTCACCTTGTGTAGGAAGTCTAAAATATTATGGCCTCTATGGTACCACATACTATACCAAAGAAGAGGGGGGAAAGTCGACAGTCGACACCAATACCAACAAAGCAGGGTTGATTACTTTGAGGGCCCCAATGCAACCTCATGATCGATCCTTGTGTTAGAAAGACTTCCCAAATTCAGTGATATAGCAACTGGATTTCACTCCCTAACTCAAGGATTTATGTTTTTTTAGCAGATTTGGAAAGTTATTCTCACAATCCTATTCCAAAGATCTACACCTAAGATAATATGGGTTTGAAGATCCCTAGAAACGTTGCTAGATAAATTTTAATTAGCGCTTCATTTTAGGCTGTTGTTACTCAAAGGAGTGGCCGTGAAACTGATGGTGTTTTGACTTGAATATTTAAACCATGCAAGAGGAAATGAAATGCAATAAATTCAACTTCGATGAAAAATAGATATGGGAAGGAGCAAGATATTTTAAGAACAGAAATAATTTCTGATAGATTACTATGTGTGCAGTATTGCAAAATGACCCAAATTTTAAAAATACCTTGCAAATGTCATAGTTCACTAAGTACACCTATACAACATTGAATCAAATTTCATCATTTCTAACATAGTAAAATTTTATGATTATAGAGACCACCATACACATCTTGAATAATCATAAGGATCACGGGGGCTTCACCTTGTTGATACAACATCCATGCAACATACATCCCACATTTTCATGCAACTCCATCCATTCCTACATTATGGATCATCCAACTTCCATTGCTTGAAGAGGTGGAAGAACTAGAAGGGGATGAAGCTTATAGACCAAAAGACTCTCAATGGGGATGTGTGGCTCAATCCTAAATGGACCAATAATAAAGAAGGTTCTCTTTAATTCCTTTTTTTATTTATGTTCAATTTTAGTGCTCTAAGATACAATTTTACAGGGTTTAAGGCCTTCAACAAAAACTCCTTTGCAAGTTTGGCCAAAATCCTATTATTTTTCCTTAGAAAGTTTTATGCATGTAGAGCTAAGAGTGTAGTGAAGGGAAGTTCATATCTTTTCACTTTTCACTTTGCATCTACAAGAAAAAGGATAAGGAAAAAGGGTGACATGATGTAAAGGTTACAGGGAAGGCTGATGCACATAGCAGAAATCACATAAAAATTAAGGGGCTATGTTAAGTGCAAAGGAAAGTGAAGTGGATTGTTGATGTGGATCTATATACCAATGTGGATGAAAAGGTATATACTATGGGGTTTGAAAGAAAATATTCATGCCCTCCACACTTCACATTAGTACTACTGTGGGGCAACAATAATCTTGGTGACTAGGAGGAATTGCAACTACACCGTTTGCAATGTGGTTGAGTGAACACTAACAACTATGGATGTACATATATGGATGTGGCTCAATCCAAGTCATATACATGCCAGGTACCATTCATGTACATGCTCAATCCAAGTTGAATAATAAGATAAGAATAACATTCTCCATTGACCTTGTGTAAACCATTCCATTTGTTGTCTGTTGCACTAAGTGTAAAGAACAATGTTGGAGAATTATAAGACGTAAGTTAGGTATGAGTTATTTGTTACCTCTTTATTACCTTTTATTTTAAGTGAGGGTGCACAAGCTAAGAGGAAGGGTGCACTTGTTGAGAGAGGGTGTACAAGTTCAATAGGAGGCACAAATATTCAAGGAAGAGGGAAGCAAAGAAGAAGGGTTCAAATCCCAAGGAGGGCGTGCACTTCAATGAGAAATTTGCTTCCAAGCTTGAGATCTTTTGGCTGTTGTAAATCAAGTTCCTTATGTTCATTTCTTTGCTGTAATATTTCTCTACGAGCTCCATAATATATTTCCTCTTCAACTGGTTTTCCCCATGGGGGATTTTCCAAGGTCACATTGACCAAAATTCCTTGAGTATAATTCTTTTGGTTTGCATATTTTACTTTCATAATTAAAGTGTTAAAGATCAGAGGAGTGTTTCATGTTTTAATTACTGTTGTAAAGAATATTTGGGACAACAAAAACTATGCCTAAACTAACCTTGACAACAACATTGAATGAGCCTAAAACCAAAGCTCTAAAGGCATCCTTATATCAGTAAGAGAACAATTTTGTTGTGACAGTAAAACAGTCCCAATTTTTAAGACCTGTAAGTGAGCTTAATCAGTCCCATTATCAGTTGTAAATGTCATCCTATAGCAGCCTTAAAAGAGCCTTGAAAATATTCAGTTGCTAGATCCATGAGATCAGTGAGACTTCGAGGAATCACTAGTGAGAATCATACAGAGATGTCATTTGTTCATTTTCTTGTTCATTTTCATTGTTTTTTGCCTTGCTGAGTCAAACTCTTGATTCTTTTGGTGTGTCAATTAATTCATCAAGTTGAGTGTGGTAGCTATGATCATTGATGAGAGACTAAGTGCCTAAGATGGGTGGAATCCTGAAGTTATTTTGACTCCAAATTATGTAGTTAGTTTACATTGATACTTGTATCTCTTGCCCATGCTCTATAAATGAGCAAAGTTACTCTATAAATATCAAAATTTCAACATTCTACAAGGCCATAGGGTCTACTTGGGACCACATGTTGGCCAAACATTAAAAACAATACAAAATAATATTATAAAATGTGCATAGGTCTATATTGGCCTAAAATCTGTGAATACACTCCATTACTTGGTCTTCTAAAGAGCTTAAATGTTGGAAATGCACATATGCTAAACTGTTTTCAACATTCCACCATTTCCTTAAAAATAGGATGGAAGTAAAAAAAAACTACAACTGCCTTAAAAATAGGATGGAAGTAAAAAAGACCTACAGAATGAGAAGAAAACCCAGAGGAAAAGATGTTTTTGCAAGGAAAAGTGTCAAAATGACTTCTACCTCACTTGGTAAGTAGTAAAATGTTAAATTAATTTGAACCTATTGAATTATTTCTTATACATTACAAAATAATTGGAAATTAAGCTCACACTTTGACTGATTGTATATACAACCATAAAGTTAGATCAGAAGTGAGGGTGCCCAAGAGGCTAACACTTTCTTATATGAAGTTCCCTACACCTTTGAAGGGAAGTTAACTGATGTCTAAAGGAATTCGACATGAGAAGGCATCTACACTAATTGTAGCTCCAATATTAGAATCCACCAAGATAGTTTGGGCTTTGATGTCATGAAAATACACAAATATGACGCAAGATATAAAATGATCCATGGATAGGATATTTTTATCTGCTCTAAGTACTTACACCAAAAAAATAAGTTTTAAGGAGAATTGATAACCTAAGTATACTTGTTGTATTTGTGCTATGAATAAAAATTCTAAAAAGGAGGTTGGAAAGAAACAAAATAAGAAATTATATGAATGGCCAGCATTGTCCAAAATAGGTAAGTGGGACTGAAAAGTACAAATAACAATATTGGCAGTAAATAGAGTGTGGAAATGACGTCCAACCTAAATAACCATGGAAGAGAGTTCGAAAAAAGAATGTGAACCCTATAGAGAAACTAGATACAACAAAATGAAATGAGCTACAGAGATATCCTAATTAATAAAGTGTTCTTTGGGGAAGATAAATGGAAGAAGCTCCCCTAGTATTTAAGATCAAAGATATCTTGGAGGAAGTAAAGAAGCTAGGAATATGGTCCCCATCATGAATTCAAGGATATATGCTTTGGGAAACTGTTAGCATATATTGACCATTAGATGAAAGAATACTTGCCAGTCTAGGAGTAGTCCCAGTTGTTGAGATATTATTTTATCGGTCTACTATTGTCTGCATGAATATCAGTTGTAGTTGTAGGCAGTTGACGTCCCTACTCTAAAGAATGATTTAAGCAGCTTGGTAGGTTTACGAGAACTTCAGAGTGACTAATGCTTGTAGGATTCCACACACTAGAGAAATAGGGCTAGACATTTCTAGTAGGTATAATGGGAAAAGAACAATAAATTCCCCTAGAATCTATGAAAAAACAATTACACCTACTCTGGATTACTTAGGTGAATTGGGCAGCTGATAATGAAATGCTTTTTCAGTCTACACCTGCTGAAGAGATCACAATTTATAGATCTAGTCCTCCCAAGTAACTAATTCTTGTAGGGTTCCATGTGCTAGAGAAATAGGGCTAGACATTTCTAGTGGGTATAATGGGAAAACAAAAATAAATTCCCCAAGAATATATGAAAAGGAAGTTACAACTTCTTTGGATGTCATAGTGAATTGGGTAGCTAATAATGAAATGATTTTTAGTCTACCTATTGAAGAGTTCACAATCACAAATATGGTCCTCCCAAGTGCTATGTTGGTCTATCTCCACTTGCATTCTAATGTGAGTGCACACTGAAATCTGACAGCAAAATTAAGGCCATTCGAAATCTGCAGAAATTTTCTACATGAAAGACCAGCTTGGAGCTCAGTAGTTGAGAGGGGGAGAGCCAGATTGTCTGATTGAATTGTTGGTAAATATCCCTCCCTGATCACATTATTAAGTTCTCCTTGAAATGGTGGAAGGCAAGGAGCATCCAAGAAAATACCAATGCTTTACAGTTTTCATCAAACTAAACAAAGAAAGCTAAACAAGTCAATATTTACATTATTGCCAAAATCATCTTTGAAATGTCATATTAATCTACCTCGCTTTAGGATTTCCATATAAGGGACAAGTTTCTACATTAGTTTCTTTCCATTAATTTTCTTGAAGGTGGATGATTAGAATTAACTAGTTGCTAGTGTGAAGTGAATAGGGAAGGTCGACTTGACTTATATAATTGAATTAATTGCACAAACCTTGGAAATAAATATCTATTTCTGGTAAATATTTCAAATGTTGGTTCTGCCCATTTTGTTAGAATGGCATCAGTGATGTTTCATTTCATTCTAGGCACTAGAGAGTCCATAAAACTTTTAAAAGTTATCCTGATTAGTTCAATGAAATGAATTCGGGTCCATTTTTTTGTAGTAGTTGTTCAAACTCAAGATACTTGGGCCTTATAGTTTCTTCTATTTTTCCATGTAGGCTCTTGGCTAGTGATTACCTTTGAAGATCCTGGAAGAATTGACAACAGAAGTTTCAAATTTTGATTTATGTACTCAGTACCCTATCTAAAAATTTTGGGTTTAAATGTTTCTATTTCTTGTAAATCAAAGGTTGTCAAACTCATGCTTAAGTTATTTTTCTTTTACTTTCAGGTTGCAGTTGCCAAACAAAAAGTTGGTTATTGAATTTTTTATGACTGTGGAAGCTGCATATTCTTGGGAAAAAATTGCTAAGAATCTTCTGCATGAAGGGGGTTGCATTTCTGAATTTAAGGATCTTATCAGGGTTTTGCACTAAATTATTTTGTTTTTCGAAACTGTTATGATACTTTTAATTGCAATATGCACATTCTTATTATTTTTTATTTGTATGGAATATGTGTGTTTATGTCTTTTCCTCTTTTCAGGAAGGTCGATGACATCCTTACAACTTTTCCAACTCTTCCCAATATCAAGGCTTGTATATCAAGTGTTGAGTCATGGTTGGGAAATGCCAAACCATTCTTGGACCGAATTTTCACAGATCAACCATGTGGACCTCCTTTAAGAGTTGATGTTCTCAAGGTTATTTCTTACCCTGGTTGGCTGAGATAAAGTTTCAGGAATAACACAATGGATAACTTTATGTGGAGAAACTCCACTGGCTAGATTTTCTAGAAGGGTGTTTACTTGTAGTCTTTTGTGCAAGAGATTCTTGAAAATTCTAAGCTTCTTAAAGTGTCTCTTAAGGAATCAGATATACTAATAACGATTTTGAAGAATGTGGAGGCTTGGTGTTCCAAAACAACCATGTTACTAGCATTTGCTAATTTATTTCTCGATAGCCAGAATGGATGGGATGCAGTCCATGATAAAGACTAGGACATGAATAATCTTATGATGAAACTTGATCAACTAATGACATTTCAGCAGTATTCTATTAAAAGTGGCTTGAAACTTGGATTTGAATTAGATGAGATAACAAATCTAGAAGAGGTTTCTGCTGCATTGACATGGAACTAAAAGGATCTCTCTTTTTCTTACAAGTATCCATTGATAGAGGTGACTCTCTTATTCTATTTATGTGTTTTATTAGCTAACAGAACGTAATACTTTTTCTCATTTCATGCATCTAGTCTTGTCATCCAAGTTTACTTTCATAAAGGTGAATCTGTTATCAAGTCGTACATGTTATATTATAGTCTAGCACAAATGGAAACAATTTATTTTTTCTTGAATGTGCATTAAGTGGCATACCCTCACTCTTTATTACCTTTTATGATGTAAAATTGTGTATCTGATTTCATTTATATCATGCATTGTATTTTTGGGATATTGAATGAAATGGATTTCTTATATGTGGGGGCTCCTTTCTTATCTTGAAACCCTCTAGCCCATGTTTCAAGTTTAGTGGCTTTTTCTTGTTTTGTTTCCTAGTCCAAACCATTAGTACTAGATGAAGAGGACAATCAGATCATCTCACCAAACACATCAGACTTGATTCAAAAGATAGGCAAACCATTCAAAAGGTATAATATTATGTTGGTTGAGGAGGAATAAAAATATTAAACCATGCCAACTAGAAAGCCAAGGACAATTGCTTCAAGCTAGAAAATGGTTTACAAAATACTGACTCAAAACGAGTTTCAATATTTGACAAACAATATGATGGATGGTCAATCCATCCAAGATCAACTAATTGAGTGACCAACAACATTGACCAACATCAACCATCGATCATTGGACATTGATTGGAAGACAAAAAAGGACAGGCCAAAACCAACCTATCTAATATTGAAATGGTGCTTACTAATAACTTACAGAAATTATCTTGTATAAATAGAAAACCTGAACAATAAATCATTGGTTTAGAAGTAGAAATAGATAAATCTTAGGAGTTTAAAATTGAAATAAGAGGTAGCAAGGAAGATTGTTCTTTTTTTTTATCATTCCTTTGAGAAGTCATTCAGCAAGGCTGAGGGAAGTAAGGCCATGTACTTTGCACTTTGTCCTTATATAGCAATAATACACATCTGTTGTTTTTATGTATTGTTTTGTATATGCTATCCATCGAACTCTATTGGTAGATGTGAGTGGTATATCTCTATTATAGCGCACACATACTTAATGAAAATGTAATCTACCTTGCATTAGACAAATCATTATGACCGTTAACCTACTGCCAAATATGGTTAAATGAGTTGTACTTGATGTTAATTCCAGGTACCAAAGGCCAAGACAATTAAAATAGTGCCTACTTTTCTTAATTGGAATACCCAAGCAAGGTACAAAAGTGCATGAAGTTACTACGAAATTATCAACTATACATTGTTCTCACCGATGCCTTTTCTTTTTTAAATGCCTCTCAGAATTAAGATGAATTATGCTTCATTGACCAGTCAAATTTTCCTATTAAGATTTCCTTGCAAAACTTATTTATGGACAGTATATATATTGAGTTGAAATCAAATAAAATTATTTTCTCCATTCATGATCACTCATGAAGAATATTTTAGACAAATAAGATTTCATAAGCTATACTTTTGATACACTACTATTTGCATTCAACTCTGACATCCAAGAAAACATGTATTTATATGAAAAAAAAGCCTATAATTCTCCCTCCAGAAATATGCTCCTTTGAAGTCTATTAAACACAGAACTATCACAATGACTATAACCATTTAATGAATTCAAATTTTCTCAGCAAAAATCGAGAAGCAAATCATAGCTAACATAAGTATGATTTCTCAAAGTAGAATTAATTGGGAAAATAAGGATCTACAGATCTATTTCTTGATATCAGAGATCGTGCCTTTCAAGGGACATTCAACTTATCCTAGAAAGGTCACAATAAAAATGTGAGTAAATTTGAAAAAAGAGCGAGCCATTTCTGGTCATAGGGATATGACTAGTCCTATGTAATGTTGCAGGGATATGGATCAACATATGGGTGTGGGGATATGCATCAACATATGGTATGTGTGTAGGGATGCGGGGTGTGGATCAACATATGGGCGTGGCCGATATAAGCATCAACATATGGGCTTCGTTTTTGTTAAAATGTTTTAGGTTTTGTTTTTTATTTATTTTTTAATTTTGATATTTATAATATATAAATTATATATTATATAATATATATAATATATATTATATATAATATATAATTTATATATTATAAATATATTATCAACATATGGGTGTGGGTTTTCTATAGACTTTACGAGTCAAATCACTGGGTGGAGGGGATCCCTTGTCCCACAAACAAGGGGGTCTCATACAACAATTTGGTGTTTATCTTGTTATTAGAGCTAAATTTGAATAGGGATTCCATTTATCTTGTTGATATTGACATCCTTTTGTATGAGATGGGCAATGACAATGGTTAGTGCAACCTAGAAGGCAGATTGAAAACATTATGGGTTAAAAAAAATTGATCAATGTATTGTCATATAAGATGCATATCAATATAAATTTAGTTGATTTACCAAAAGAATGAATTTATGTATTTGCAAAACTTTTTTATAAATATTTTTATTCACCAAATTTCATGTCATTTTTTAAATATCTCTGCCTTTCATTAATCTTGGTGTACAGGGTAAAAATCAGAAACTAAACCCAGTTAACACCCAAATTTATGTTGTTACCACTTATTAGTAATAGGTTTGTGTGCAAAGTGACCAAACACTCTTATAATAATCAGAGCAGTTTAACGATTGTTGAGTTGTTGCGTAGAGGAGCCATCCGTCTATCTCACCAGGAGTCATCCATCAATCTGGTGTGTGGAGAAGTCGTCCATCAAACTCTAATTCGTTGTGAATTGAGGAGGTCGCATCTTCAAGTTGTTGAAGGGTTTTGAAGGGGGTGCACTGCATTGAAGGATCGTTGTTACTGTTAAGATGCTGAAGAATTTGATGTTCACAAGAATTGCATGAGAGAGCAAGTCACCTCTACGGATTTGATTATTGAATCGCTGCCACCGTTCACAAGTAATTTCTTGCAAATTGTCACATATTATGACTTCCAGAGCTTAAGGGAGGGCGCATATCGTTGTTGTTACTGCCAATAGACCCTGAAAATTGTTTTCAAGAATCATTCATTGTCTTCTCTGGTGGTCATGTTCTAGCCAGATCACAGAAGATTTGTTGTACCAGATCGCAACAGATTTGTTGTTAGGAAAGAGGAATAGGAGCCTGTCATGATCTGTTGTAATATTAGGATTTGATCACATCATCTCGAACCTTCAATGAGTGCTAACCACCTATGAATTTGAAGGAGCGTAAATTTGGGTCATAATACACCTACCTAAATCCATCATCCCTCAAGTCAACATCCTGGGCCAAAATCAACAAACATCACATCATTATCTATTTAAGACATCCTGAAAGATAATCATATCTCCATACATGACCAAGACAAGTGAATCACATATATCAAATTCATAAAGATATAAATATGCACAAGTCACATACATCCTAAATTACCAATCTCATGGTATAGGTAACAACCCACATAATGTGATGAACAACATATGAAAATGATAATATCTCTCATGAACCTCAAAACCTATGGCAACTAAAACAACATGAACTAGGTCAATTCCATATTTTTGAAAAAATCTTTATGCAAGAGTAACATCATGGTCAACACCCTCTATCTAATATAATTTAGTAACCTTGGCCCTATAGTGTATAACACTCACATCAGTTCTAAGCTTAGAATTAATCACTAATTCCACAATAGGTTTTGGACCTATCTCTATGGCATCCTACCATGAATTATATGCACATGCCTCCTCAATTATAGAAGGATAATATATATTCTCACTAGAATTTACAAGTGCCACAAGATCAACAAGTAACTCATAAAGACCACCTTCTCTCACCCCTCTAGCAAAAGTCCTCAGATTAGATAAACTACAATCATTGATGGTGCAATGTTGTCCCTCAAATGCAACTCTCCAATGTACATATATCATACAACAAACTAAAAGAATATTCTTCTTCAAACCAGGAACCAATAGAACATCAGTCAATAACATCACCTCAAGGCATCTAGAAGGAAATGGAGACAACTCCTCTAACAAGATAAGTAGCATAATCACCAAGTGTTGGGTATAAATTGCAGCAATGGTGTACAGAATGTACTAATCTAATGGTTATGAATTATATCGTGACAAAAATGAAAGTAGAACATGAAAACCATATCCTAAATATGCTTTACAAAGCTTCAAACCCTAGTATATTCATGTGACAAGAAAGAAAACCAAGAAATTACAACAATAGGAATGAACAAATAGTTTGAAATAATGCAAAGAATATCTCCATAATGAATAGAAAGATCAAATATATCACCTAGGGAGTATAATTTTTGAATATATGGCTCTGAATCCTCCTTCTTGGGAGGGTCCATGAATTTCTTGATGTGTATATATCCCCTCCTTAGTTGAGTGATCAAAACACAAAAAACACTATCAAGAGGAAGGAGTCCTAAATATATCTAGTGTGGTTTTGGCCACTTGTACCTACTATGGATGGATGGATGGATGGAATGACCTCAGGCCTTTATTTATAGGAAACATAGTGGTTAAACACCCTTGACATGGTCATAAAATAGTTGTTAAAATGACAAAATCAAGGTTAGGAATATCAACTAGAGTTTAGAAATTTCATTGATAACTACTTTCCCTTTCTGGAAAATTTGGGCTGGGAACAATCAAAATTGTGATTTTGATGGGTCAGTGTAGCTTTTGGGGGTACCTTCCACACGATGACATAGATTTTAGGGATATTATTTGTGCTATCTTTAATGGGTCAAAATTAGGATTTTTCCTAGCGACTTATAGAGGTCTAGTGGAGATGGGAAGTGAGGTGAAATGGATAGTAAACATGTTGATAATGGTATATTTAAACAAAAACTTGTGGAAATGTCACATTTGAGTAGTTTTTAGGTGATAACATACTTCCCCATGATGTGTGAGGTTAGGAGTAAATTGTATGACCAAAATACATCACAATTTTATTTGCAATGCTCAGAGAGGACCAAGGAGGGAGACAAGTGTCAAAGGAAGGAGAACCACCTGGAGATGAGCCATAGAGTACCACATATCAACAACAAAGTCAAAAGGTGATAGGTGTACAAGATCCCAATAGGGACAAGGTAGGCATATCCATACTCATTAAGAAATATCATAAAAATGATACAATGGTATGCGTGGCATAAGGGAGCCAAGTGAATGAGAAAAAATGGGGTCTCAATATAGTACAACATGGGGATGGAAAATACGTGCCAAAGTATAATATAGTGATATGAACAATCCTATATAGAAATTCCTAGAAGAATTGGGTCAGGTCCAACATAGACTCATCATGACTGCAAATAATATGGATACATAGGAATTGATTCCCTACCCCAAGGGGGAGGGGGAAGGAATAAACCCGAGAAGCCTCGATGAACATGAAACAACTTGAGAAGCCCCAGTAAACAAGAAAGGGGCTCCAAAGATCTCAAATGAGCCAGTAGAATGGAGGATCATACCAATGGCTCTAAGAATATTTGAATCAAGCCAATAAAATCTAAGGAATCACATTTGAGGTTGGATCACTGGAGTATATTTGAATCTCAATACTGCAATAATAAGTTGGAGTTGAGCATGTGATCTACTACCAAGTATGATAGAAATAAGGAATCTCTCATCATACTAGTCCAAGGAAACCCATCAAGGAGGAGGATGGGGACCAACACACATAGGACTAACCATTATATTGAAGGTGTTGGCATTTATAAGGGTAATTCCAATGGCACCCAAGAATAGGAAGAACTCTAAAGGTTCAACATCCAAACTACAAAAATTGCAACTATATAACAATGAGGCTGGAACATGTGGGGGGATACATGAAGGGAAACCACTTCTTGAGGACTAATATTGCTAATACATGTCTAAGAAACTAGCACAATCAACGATATACAAATTGACAGGCGGACTCTCGGGTTGGCTGGCTCAAGTTTGCACTTATATTACAAATTTTGAAGAATCCTTAAAAAGTAATTTAGTTATAAAAATAAAAAAAGGTTATTTTATATTATTAAGGGTTGATCATGTTAAAATGAAATGTTCCTTGATGAAGTGATTGAGTTGTACAATGTTGTTCCACCAACGGACAAAGAGCGCTTGATAAATCTTGCTAGGGAATTATTATCTTGTAAGAGTTATTATAGTAATTATATCTAGTTATGAAATTTTAGTTGTAATATTTTTAATGAAAATTTGATTAAATTGAAACAACCTAAAAATGTTTTATGGAATCAAGACTCTTTACCTTAGTCTCCATATTGAAACTTAAAAATCTAAAACCATAATTAAATATCTCAATTATAAACATAAAATATTCAACTTCAACTTCAAAAAGGATAGGCATTTTGTTATTGGTTTTACTCTCAAATTTAATCAATACAATGTCAAACAAAGTTGGACTGAATATTTTGTAACTTTCAATATAATGACTAAAACCTAATTTAATATATTACATTAAAATATAATATTACCAATACATCATGTGAAAGATTCATTACTCTGAAAAATGTTTTCAATTAATCATTCCACAATATAAAACTAATGTTAGGTGGGAGTATCTAATCGATTATATAAAAAATAATATCAATCACATATTTGTGTTTATTATTATTCGTTTTTTTCCGAAAATGTCTAGGTTCTCGGGTTGGCGGACTCACAGGTTCACATTTATAGTCATGCTTATGTATCACGAGTCCAACCGACGGCTTACTCATTCCATACTTAGCCACTTTTTGGATCGCGGCTTCCTGGGCTGGCAAGCCCAAAACTACGCTTCTATTGTTCCATGTCCTCCAAACAAAACTTGGATTTCTGTGATATACAAATTGACAGGCGAACTCCCAGGCTCGCGGGCTCAAGATTGTGCTTATATTATAAACTTTAAAGAAGCCTTAAAAATAATTTAGTTATAAAAATAAAATAAAAAGGTTATTTTATATTATTAAGGCTTGATCATATTAAAACAAAATCTTCCTTGATGAAGTGATTGAATTGTACAATGTTGTTCCACCAACGGAGAAAGAGCACCTGATAAATCTTACCATGGAATTATTATCTTGTAAGAGTTATTATAGTAACTATATCTAGTTATGAAATTTTAGTTATAATATTTTTAATGAAAAATTGATTAAATTGAAACAACCTAAAATTTTTTTTATAGAATCAAGACTCTTTACCTTATTCTCGATATTGAAACTTAAAAATATAAAACCATAATTAAATAGCTCAATTATAAACATAAAATATTCAACTTCAACTTCTAAAAAGATAGGCATTTTGTTATCGGTTTTACTCTCAAATTTAATCAATACAATGTCAAACAAAGTTGGACTGAAGATTTTGTAACTTTTAGTATAATGACTAAAACCTAATTTAATATATTACATTAAAATATAATATTACGAATACATCATGTGAAACATTCATTACTCTGAAAATTGTTTTCAATTAATCATTTCACAATATAAAACTAATGTTAGGTGGGAGTATCTAATCGATTATATAAAAAATAACATCAATCACATATTTTTGTTTATTATTATTCGCTTTTCCGAAAATTTCTAGGTGCACGGGTTAGTGGACTCATGGATTCACATTTATAGTAATGTTTTTGTATCACGAGTTCGACCTACGACTTCCTCATTCCATACTTAGCCACTTTTTGGATCACGGGTTCCTAGGCCGGCGGGCTCAAAATTATGCTTCTATCGTTCTGTGTCCTCCAAATAGCACCTGAAGTTCCATAATATACAAATTGATAGGCGGACTCCCAAGTTGGCGGGCTCAAGATTGGGCGTGTATTGTAAATTTTGAAGAAGCCTTAAAAAGTAATTTAGGTATAAAAATAAAAAAGGTTATTTTATATTATTAAGGGCTTATCATGTTAAAATGAAATATTCCTTGATGAAGTGATTGAATTTTACAGTGTTGTTCCATCAATGGACAAAGAGCACCTGATAAATCTTGCTAGGGAATTATTATCTTGTAAGAGTTATTATAGTAATTATATCTAGTTATGAAATTTTACTTATAATATTTTTAATGAAAATTTGATTAAATTGA
Source organism: Picea sitchensis (assembly GCA_010110895.2). Classification (NCBI taxonomy): domain Eukaryota; kingdom Viridiplantae; phylum Streptophyta; class Pinopsida; order Pinales; family Pinaceae; genus Picea; species Picea sitchensis. The sequence continues at coordinate 41,539 of SNQJ01S0006852.1, read as the reverse complement.
AACAACCTAAAAATGTTTTATAGAATCAAGACTGTTTACCTTATTCTCCATTTTGAAACTTAAAAATCTAAAACAATAATTAAATATCTTAATTATAAACATAAAATATTCAACTTCAACTTCGAAAAGGATAGACATTTTGTTATTGGTTTTACTCTCAAATTTAATCAATACAATGTCAAACAAAGTCAGACTGAAGATTTTGTAACTTTTATTATAATGACTAAACCCTAATTTAATATATTACATTAAAATATAATATTACCAATACATCATGTGAAATGTTCATTACTCTGAAAAATGTTTTCAATTAATCATTCCATAATATAAAACTAATGTAAGGTGGGAGTATCTAATCCGATTATATAAAAAATAATATCAATCACATATTTGTGTTTATTATTATTCGGTTTTTTTTTCGAAAATGTCCAGGTGCGCGGATTGGCAGACTCACTGGTTCACATTTCTAGTCATGCTTCTATATCATGAGTCTGACTGACGACTTCCTCATTCCATACTTAGCTACTTTTTGGATCGCGAGTTCTCAGGTTGGCGGGCTCAAAATTGTGCTTCTATTGTTCAGGGTCCTCCAAACAACACCCAGAGTTCCGTGATATACAAATTGACAGACAGACTCCCGGGTTGGCGGGCTCAAGATTGCGCTTATATTATAAATTTTGAAGAAGCCTTAAAAATCAATTTAGTTATAAAAATTAAAAAGGCTATTTTATATTATTAAGGGTTAATCATGTTAAAATGAAATGTTCCTTGATGAAGTGATTGAGTTGAACAGTGTTGTTCTACCAACAAACAAAGAGCGCCTGATAAATCTTGCCAGGGAATTATTATCTTGTAAGAGTTATTATAGTAATTATATCTAGTTATGAAATTTTAGTTATAATATTTTTAATAAAAATTTGATTAAATTGAAACAACCTAAAAATGTTTTATAGAATCAAGACTCTTTACCTTATTCTCCATATTGAAACTTAAAAATCCAAGACCATAATTAAATATCTCAATTATAAACATAAAATATTCAACTTCAACTTCAAAAAGGATAGGCATTTTGTTATTGGTTTTACTCTCAAATTTAATCAACACAATGTCAAACAAAGTTGGACTGAAAATTTTGTAACTTTTAGTATAATGACTAAAGCCTAATTTAATATATTACATTAAAATATAATATTACCAATACATCATGTGAAAGATTCATTACTCTGAAAAATGTTTTCAATTAATCATTCCACAATATAAAACTAATGCTAGGTGGGAGTATCTAATCAATTATATAAAAAATAATATCAATCGCATATTTGTGTTTATTATTATTGTTTTTTCATCACATTTTTACATCAAGGATAGTATTGATGTGGAACCAAATCCTAATCAAGGGATATCTTACACAAATTATCCAATATTAATTTTCAGATTTAGATATCTTACTGTAGGATTAAGAATTGCAATTATTATGAACATTTTATAGATAATAAATAGTGTAACATTAATGTGAAACAAAATCCAAATCATTAAATATGGAAAAAAATATTATTTATTAAGAATTAAATGCAAATGCAATTGTTTATTGACGAACAAAAGCATGGCCCCCAATTTAATCTAACATGTTATTTTTCTTTATGGAGATAGGAAAAATTTTTTGTTGTATAAACTTGCACAAAAATGTCTATTTTGTATACAATTTATGTATTATATGATACATTAACAACACATATCTACATGATGTTGACTTTGTATTTCCCATCCTCGATGGTTGTTTCTCACATTTATTTGGGATTTGTTCAGCATGTTTTCAGAGCTGCTCTCTTTAGCGAAGACAAAGAATCATCATCCTTCTATTGATCAATTCTTCACATTACACAAGATGCTTGCACAAAGAATGATTATTTCTGAAGCTATTTTCAAATGCAGGGCTAGAAACAAGTGTGATGGAGATGACAATTCATACATAATGGATGGTGGCATTATCAAAATTTGAGTAGAAAAAAAAAATGCAACTCAACTAGTCAAAATTGCATTAGTAACAGTCCTGACATCAATTTATATTCTTGGTAACTATATCCATAAGAGTTCAAACTCAAAAGAAGCTACAAAGTTCAAATCAATTAAAAACAACCCAAACACTACATTAGATGATTCCTCAGCTATACAGAATCCCAAGAGTCGGGCCTCTTCTCTATTTTCTAGAAAGTTTGGTCATGTCTCTCTTGATAACAAAATTCTAGGGAAATCTACATCGGCAGCTGTCTCTAAGACTACAAGTGATAAGAATCCATCAAAACTTCAATCTCTAGGCACTGCTTTTGGTACTAGAAATGCAAAAGCTTCATCTAAAATTTCTCGAGAACCATAATCAAAAGAGCCTACCATGATATGGGTGAAAGGAAATGGAGCGAATGACACAGTGGAAATTTCGAAACTTCTACACAAGGAGGCAAAAAAATGGTTCCTCAAGTTCATAGAGAGATCTTTGGATGTCATATTTCACACATCCAAGTAAAAGGAAGACGATACAACAAATTTAATATCCAAAATCTAGTTGCAAAATTGTTGGAGAATAATGGCTAAATGTCATGATTAGTATTTGGTTTGAGTTTGTTACGGCGAGTTGAGATATTATATCAACTATCTAGATTGTGTAGTTAAGATAGATAGCTATCTTAAGCTGCTTGTAGTTGTATTTAGATTGTGACTATACTTAATTAAATATAGTTTTAATGTGCATTTGATTTGTAATTTAGTATGAGAGCCTGAGTGCTCTCGGTAACTCCCTCGTGGGAGGCCTAGTTATGCGTGAGAGTGGATTGTTTATTCTTTTTTTTATTTGCTTGAGTGTGAGTATTTCTGTGTGAAGGAGACTCACCTTATGAATAAAGATATGTTGCATAAAGAGACTGTAGCTGGAGTGAGATCCGCTACACAAGGTAAATGCTGCCAGAACGAAGAAGAATGATGTCATAAGAGAGGGCATTGTTAGGTTATCGCTGAGGATAATTGTTGCATTGGAGGCTGGTGGCATGGAGAAAATTGCTATGCAGAATATTATGCCTGTCATTTGTGAGGGAGAAGGGAAGACTTCCATCACAGTTATAGATCCGTGAATGGGGGATCTGAATATTTTGTTTGAGTTGCAGAACATTGTCGTTGCTATGAGGAGCCGCATCCGAAAGGAAATCACCCACTGTGGAAGACTCTGTCCGTAGATATCTTTAAAGAGGCTGAGTGTTACATAATAGAGTGAATGTGATCAGATTCTAATGGAGCATATGCATGGAAATACAGGAAGATATGGAGATTCTTGTTCCATTGGCCGCAATTGTTGGAAGAAGAACAAATGGGGGCATCCAGATCCTAAATGGAATTCACTTCCCAATTTTGTTAGAAGTTGCATGTTTTCAATGATCGTGTGTTGAGACTGTGAGCTAACGTAACTAGGAATAGAGTCAGATACTGTCACATTTCTTCCATCACGTTTCTCAGATATGTATGTGAAATTTGTCATTTGGTGTGCAAATTGTGAGAACTGATGTTTGTGAGTTTGTAAAATTATATTAATGAAGAAGCAATTATAAGAATATAAGAACAGAGTATCATAATTCAAATTGGTGGTTCTCAATGTTCTTCAGTGCTAAGAGAACACATCATGGATTTGATTATGTCTACATTTTGTCATATGCTGGTGGGACTTGTTGTACTTTGGTGCTTCAAGATCGTCAGTTACAGGTTATCCATGTATATATTATTGTGTGTGTGTTTAAGAAGGTCAATTGTATGATTGACTGCTGAAAATATCCAATAATCAGATCACTCTCCTACATAACTGTAAATTTGTTCTTCGGGAGAATTCCACAGATGGTAATGTATCAATAGGATAATTCAGTATTGATATTGTTCTTCAGGAGGTCAAGAAGCGTCAATCCTACGAATATGTCAATGATGGTCTGAAGCGGTTATAATTTAAATGGATCAAGAGGTAGCTCGAAAGTGTGGAGAAGAAAAGAGCGAAACTGAGTGATTGCATAGTGGGTAGAGTTGCTAATGAAGACCAGCTAGACAAAGATGACATATATGAATTGTATGTCAATTCTATATTGTAAAAAAAAAAAATGACATTTCTCCATTAAGGGGGAGTGTTGGAGAACAATGGCTAAATGCCATGATTAGTATTTGGTTTGAGTTTGTTACGAAGAGTTGGGATATTATCTCAACTATCTAGATTGTGTACTTAAGATACTTGTGTTTGTATTGATCTAGGTGGATATCAGTGGCCACCCACCTTTCCCAATTGGCTCAAATTTTTTTTATGGCAATCTTGACAATTTACTATTTTTAGCAGTTTTTACTTCCGGGACCATTTTGAGGGCCTAAATGAAGCTTTTTCAAGATCGAGCCTCTCAATGATAGTCTAAAGCATGATTGAGGCCCAAAAATGAATCTCCTCGACGATATCTTTCCAATGAGCTATCATACGCCTAAAACGGAGATCTTATGCAAAAGTTATGACCCCGGGAAGTTAATGTACTAACTTACTCAAACAGGGCCCACATGAGTTTTGGCGCTTCATCTCCTAGGGTTAGGTTTTTGAATGTCTAGGTTTTTGGCATTCATGTTTATTGTAAAAATGTCTTCAAAACCTCATTGTAATCATCTTCTTGAGAATTAGCTCAGTCGTCACATCTCTTCTCAGAGATAAGCCGCCACCATTCCAGCAAGCTTGTTTTCGCTGCATTTTACAGTTTCAACTTATTTCATTATTGAATAAAAAACCAGTTTTACTGTATCTCTATTATTTTGTGTTAAACACCTATTATTTCGTTTTGCTCATAAAATCCGGATCATGTATTTATATTGTGACTATACTTAATGAAATATAGTTTTAATGTGCATTTGATTTGTAATTGAAATCTCGTTTTCTGCTCATCTATGAAATCCTTTTTATCTGCAATCCAAGTAAATTTATTAAGTATGAAATAAAAGTGGTGGGCAGTAAACTTCCACTATGTGTCATTAGGATATTCCTAAAATTCAAGTTATTTCCTGACCTTCATGGAGACGCTTGTTTGTTCCTAGTTTTTTCCAATATACAACTATACCAACCATCGACACTAAAGCCATTAATACAGCTCCTCTTATTGTTATTCCGAGGATAGCTTTATGCTTTCTCAGATGATTTTTGGTTTCTTGAATTTTTTTGATACAATCTCCTTTATGCATACATAGGTAGTGGTTCCCAGAGTATCTGGAAAACACCAGATAAAGAGATTTTCAGTGAACTTATAAACTTACTTAGTACGACTATACAAACTTTCACATGTTTCGTATTAACATTATATGGAGCATTCCTTTCCTAATTCCGAACTTCAAACTATTGGAATGGGATTTTGTGCCGAATACAGGTATTAAAATTAGGATCTATACTTCTTGGTTTCTATATGCAGTCGAAGTTGTCTTCGGGATACTTGCTTAATTCAACATACAAAAAAAACAACGCAACTAGAAACGATAGTGCGTAAAAATTAACTGTCACACATCAAATTACTTTTGAGCATATCTGGTATCAATGTGAAGGATTTATTTAAATCTCAACCCTTTTCAACTTTTACAAGAAAAAACGAAAGAAATACACAAAAAAAGAACTCCACAACACATCAGATAAGACGCATTGGGGGATAGCAAGCCTTTTTTAGAGGCATTGGAAATAAACATAGATTTTGCAAGTAACATGGTAAGTTTGTGTTTCCAGTGTTTGTTGTCTGGCCGACGTATATGTAATTAGCATCAGTCACCCATGTTATATTTTTTTCATCAGTGTGAGTTGTTTTCCCTCCACAGAGGACACTGATAAATCCTGCGACGCCAAAATTTAAATTAATAGTTAAAAAAGCATCCGTTAAAACAAAGAATATGAATCGGGCTATGAGTGCTAAAAAGCCAAGATGGGAGATGGCGATTATAAAAAGTTCGATAGAAACAAAAACATCGCCGCCAGTAAGACCGCCCTGAATTGTTTGAGAGGTTCTTCGAAGAATTTTGGTTTTTTTGGAATTCTCCATCTTTATTCAAAATTATTTTGATAAATCTGAACCCAAAAAACTATTTTCTGAACATGTACGTTATCTTCTTGCTTGTTTTATATGCTGACAATTCTTTCTGGCTTGTTTTCTATGCAAAACATTGGGTATTTTATGGGCGTGAAGACTTCTCCAAAAGCCGATGTATACAGTTATGGGATATTGCTCCAAGTTTGGTCCAAACAAATGGCTTCCGTTTAAATTTAACAATAATGTTGAAGAAAAGTAGATAAGTGCTTTGTCTATATGAAAACCGACGTTCATTTTTATGCTGAAATTTGTCGCTGCATCCGATGCTAAATTTGGATAACTTGTCAATGTTCTTGTTCTTGGGCCAAATTCTGAGAAGTGGTGCCGGTTTAAATTAAACAACATCTTTGAAGTCCATTAATGTTGTTAGTATTGAGTCATTTTGTTAAATTGGAGCGTTCGAAGGTTCAGGGGCTTTTTACAATCAATCAAGCAAGCAACTGTTGTAAAAGGGAGGGAAACAAGTGTTGGAGATCGTCATAACAGTCTCTTTTTGTATTACTTTATTAGATCTAGTTAAAAAACGTTGTAAATATATGCCCATGATGGGAGAAACTATAAAAACCTGTGTGTTTTGACTAACCACATAGTCTTGTACCTCGGGTTTGAGACAAATTCGAGAATGCAATGCTATGAAGTGTGAAGGTATGCTCCTAACCTTCGCATGCTAGTAATTTACAGAGGATATCTTGAAGAATACAAATGTGTTGTAGTTACAAAAATTATTACCCAAGAAATAGCAGAAAATGCTTGTATCGGTCGTTGGCATTGAGTGATTAGTGCAAGGAGGGCATTGAAAGATTCATTTAGGTTCATGGTTCGGGTTTCTCGCTTCATATCTGGCATTGAGTGATTGGTGCAAGGAGGGCATTGAAAGCTGCATTTAGGTTCATGGTTCGGGTTTCTCGCTTCATATCGTTATTTCTTTTGACTTTCAAAATACTTTTAGGCTCACAACATACTCGTAGGTGCCCAACTCATCTCAAGTTACACCAATGAACGAACTATCCTGCAAACAAAATGGACAAGGACTAGTACCGGTGATTCCTGATACTGGCTCTTTGAGAATGGAGCATTCAGATTCAGAATGGATATTTCAGAGACTATCAAGCAGCCAAAATTTCAATTCTGAGTTGCTGCAGTCGGGGAGGGTTCAGTGGTTCTGATACATTTTAGTGCTTGGATACTTCGCTTTCGTAGTGTCCTATAAATGATATAGGTTGCATTGAGCCGTATTAAATCTGATTCATGCTCTGGTTAAGGATATAGAATGATTTACATGATGGAACTGATAAATTGTGAAGCAAGAAATGCAAAGAGAAAGAATAGAATAGAAAACAATATATTAGAATATAAGAAGAAGAGTACAAAGCGAGTACATGAAGAAGATTATGAAGAAGTACTATGCAAAGGAAAATAGCTAAGCTAAATAGGCTCAAGCAAATCAAGAATAGAAAGTACAGTTGGCCAGGACAGTTGGTAGTGTACAATCAGCCTGTTGAGATTACATTATATTTAACACTCCCTCTTAAACTCAACAGTTACAAACATCAACACTGATTATGCCTAAGTGTTGTCTTTGAAAATAAAAAACCGATTTTCCCAGTGGCTTTGTAAAGATATTAGCAAGGTGATATCGAGAACCACAGAATTGTAGTACAATATCACCATGATTGACTAGCTCGCGGATGAAGTGAAAATGAGTGTCAATGTGTTTTCTTTTCTTGTGAAACACATGATTTTTGGATAGAGCAATTGCTGAAGTATTGTCACAGAAAATAGGAGTTGGATCATTTTCTGTATGTGACATATCTTTCAATATTCTTCTCAGCCACACAGCTTGACAAGAAGTTGAGGTAGCAACGACATACTCTGCCTCTGCAGAAGATATTGAATTAATTGGCTGCTTCTTTGATGCCCATGAGATCAGGTTCGTGCCCAAGCGAAAAACATGTCCAAAAGTGTTTTTCCTGTCATCTAGGCTACCTGCAAAATAACTGTTTGTGTAACCAGAGAGTTGATTACTATCAGATTTAGTGTACCATAAGCCAAAATTGAGAGTTCCTGCAACATATCTCAAAATCCGTTTTGCCATTTTCCAATGAGATTCTTTGGGGGATTCCATGAATCTGGAAACAAGGCTGGCTGCATACATAATGTCTAGTTGTTGTAAGATACAACAAACTGCCTACTAAACTTTTGTACAGAGTAGGGTCCACTGTAGAGCCTTCATCTTTCTTGCTCAATTTTGTGCCTAGGGGTATAGGGGTTTCTACTGGATTGCATTTTCCATGCGAAATCTTTTGATGATGTCTGCTGCATATTTTTTCTGACAGACAAAAATGTCTTTGGTTGATTGATCAACCTCAATCCCTAAGAAATATTTCATTATGCCAAGATCTGTCATCTCAAACTTAGATTGCATGGCATGTTTAAAATTTGTTAACTCAAGATTTCCAGTATAAATCATGTCATCAACATATAAACATACAATCAAAATTTTACCGTCCTGATCTATTTTGGTGTAAAGAGTTGGCTCATTTTGACTTCTGCTGAAACCACTTTTGATCAGGTAAGTGTTAATTCTATTGTACCAAGCTCTTGGAGCTTGCTTCAAGCCATACAAGGCTTTCTTCAACCGATATACTTTGGCTGGGTGCTCTTGGACTTCAAATCCCGGTGGCTGATCGACATAAACTTCTTCTTCTAAGAAACCATTTGGGAATGCTGACTTGACATCCATCTGGTATACTTGCCATTTGTGTTGGGATACTATGGCCAATAGAGTCCTTACAGTGTCTAATCTTGCTACTCGAGCAAATGTTTCACCATAGTCAGTACCAGGTTGTTGTGAGAATCCTTTGGCAACAAGTCTTGCCTTGTGTTTTTCAATCTTCCCTTTTTCATTGAGTTTAGTTTTGTAAACCCACTTGACACCAATACTCTTCTTGTGACTAGGCAAATCAACAAGATCCCATGTCTTATTCTTCTCAATGGAGTCAATTTCCTGGTTCATGGCTTGAACCCAATGTGGCTCCTTAGTTGCTTCCTTAAAAGATGTAGGTTGACATAACATTAAAGCAAAAAGGTTGTGCAGTTCAAGGTCATCCAACTGCTGATGGATTTCTCTCAAACTTCGAGTTCTCTGATTTTGTGGTGCAAAGAATGAGTCTCTGCTAGAAGTTGAGTTATCCTGAGAATTTCCAGTTTGTCTTTGTACCTACAATCTTGGAAGAATAGTTTGAGGTACCTGCTGTCCTGAATTTTCTGCGTTTTCAGAACTTGGCAGCAATGGATTTTGACTGTCCATCTGCTGATTTTTTGAATCATTCCAGAATTGATTTTCTAGAAATTTTACATCTCTGTTGAGAATTAGTTTCTTGGTGATTGGATTGTAAAGCCTATAAGGTTTACATGTTTCACTATATCCAGTGAATATACATTTCTCACTTCTATCATCCAATTTCTTCCTTAATTCGGAAGGCATGTGAGTGTATGTTATGCATCTGAATGTCCTTAGATGTGCAACATTTAGCTTTGTCCCACTCCATGCTTCTTAGGGGACTTTTATCTTTAGACTTGTGATTGGAGATCTATTCAAGAGATAAACTGAGCATGCTACTGCTTTAGCCCAAAAAATATTGGACAGACTTTTCTCTTTGAGAAGTGTTCTTTCCATATTCATTATTGTCTGATTTTTCCTTTCAGCCACTCCATTCTGTTGTGGAGTATATTTGGCTGTTGTTTGCATGATAATGCATTGTGATTTGCAAAAATTTGCAAATTCTCTAGAGTTGTATTCTCCTCCTCCATCTGACCTGAGTGCTTTGATATATTTGTCACTCTATTTTTCAGCTTCTGCCTTGAATTCTTTGAATTTTGCAAAAGTTTCAGACTTGTATCTGAGAAAATAGATCCACATTTTTTTGTTGAAATCATCAATAAACGTTAGAAAATAAAAGCTACCACCTATGGACTCTGTTTGCATTGGTCCACATAGGTCAGTGTGAACAAGTTCAAGATGTTGTTTGGCTTGATTGGAAGTCTGTGGAAAACTAGTTCTCTTATGTTTTCCAAGAATGCATGACTCACATGGGGGAATTTTCTCTTTAAAGATAGGAAGACCTTTGACCATGGAGTTCTTCTGAAGAAGACTTAGACTCTGAAAGGGTAAATGTCCAAATCTTGTATGCCAAACCATAGTTTCATTCAGGGTTGATGCACTTTGTGCATATGGTTGAATCGGATTTGCAGTTCTAGGGGTAAGAGGAAACATCCTATTCGGAGTTATATGGATTTCATAAATCAATTTTTTGCTGGGGTTTTTGTCATATATTTTGAAAGATGCTCCCTCAAAAAGTACCTTATAGCCATGTTCAATGAGTTGTCCTACACTTAGCAAATTATGTTTCAGATATGGAACATGATAGACATTGTTTATGTCTTTCTTTACATTATGTTTAGTAAGAATAGAAATAGTTCATTTTCCTTGAACTTTGACTAAAGAATGATTTCCAAGTGTAATATCAGATGAGAGTGAAGAATCAATGCATGAAAGTAAATCTTTGTTACCTGTCATGTGATTGTTGTATCCACTGTCCAGCAACCAGAGATCTTTAGGTTGTTGTTCAGTCTTGTGGAACGAAAGAAACATACCTCCTGAGTTTTCTCCCATGTGATTTGACACATGTGCTCTACCTGAGAGCTGATCTGCTTGCTTCTTCCTGCATTCAGATTCATAGTGCCCATACTTTTTTTAGTAATAGCATTGTATGCTTGTTTTGTCATTTGATCTTCTCCCTCTGCCTCTTTGAGGATGAAAACTCTAATTCTGAGTTTGTTGTCTGTGTGCTTGGAAATGTTGATTCGAGTGTTGTTGTCTGTGTCCTCCACTGGAATGACGATTACTGTGACTGCTCCCTCTTCCTTGGTGATCTCTGCCTCACCCTCTGCCTCTCCCTCTGCTAAAGGAGAATTGTGTTTTGAAAGCATTGGCGATTGACTCATCTGTGAGATGCAGTCTGGTCTCATGTGTCACCAGAGAACCAATTAATTCATTTGTTGAAAAACATGACAGACCCTTGGATTCAAGGATTGTTGTTACAACCATTTCGAATTTCTTGGGTAAACTTCTGAGGACTTTCTCAACAATGCATTGATCAGTGATGGTTTCGCCAGTCAATCTAATCTGGTTCACGATTCCCATGACTCTAGTCATGAACTGATCCACACTTTCAGACTCTGTCATCCTTAGAGTCTCGAATTACTTCCTCAAGGTCTGCAGTTTAACTGTTTTGACCCTGTCATTTCCTTGGTAGGAAGATTTAAGGATGTCCCATGCCTATTTTGAAGTACCAGTGCCTGTGATTTTTGAGAAAATCGAGTCATCCACGGAATTTTGAATCCAAAATTTGGCTTTATTTTCTCTGTTTCTTTGAGTTGCCTGAGCAATTTTCTGCGTGTTTGTCATGGCGGCAATGTCTGCTGGATCTAGTTCCATATATCTATGATTCACTGGCTCCCAGCACTCTTGTGCTTGCAAGAATGATCTCATCCAAAGAGACCAGAACTCATAGTTCTTTCCAAGAAGAATCGGACCCTAAGTTGGTCCTAAATTGCTAGACGATGCCATATTTTTTTAAAAATTTGCAAAAAATAGAAGGAAATTTTGTATTTACCTATCTCTTTTGCTGAAACTAGGTCTGATGCTTTCTTGTAGTGATTTTGGAACTCTGCGATTTGAGATATCGTGAGTTTCGACTTGCCAAAGATAGCTTATCGACCTTGAATTGGCCCTTTGTCTTCGTTCAATGTGACCACACACCTAAAGGTTAGAGCGCTGCTAGCTTTTCGCGAATCAGAGAATAGCGATGCCTTTGTCGATTCTATGTCTCTCAATTTGCCGAAATCCGAAATATGCTGGCGCTAACGCCTTTTCGGGATTTCGTGTTTCGAAACTTCGACGGGTTTTGCTGCGACGATCCTGGGTCCTTCAGACTCCTGGTATGTGAAATGCCGAAATTTTTCCTTTGGACAATTCAACGGTATAGATCTTCCAGTGATCTGATAGTCCAGATTGCTTCGGGATTTCGCGATTCGTTATTTCGCGAGTTTAGAACTCTTGTCCCAGAGTTTCCAAAACCGCGAACTCTGAAATGCTGATTTTCCGAAATGGCTTTAACTTCAGTTAGCCCCTTGGGCTATACCTCTGGTCCACATAACCTTTCCTGATATGACCGCAGTCCCTTTCGGGATTTCACGACTCAGATGTGTGACCACTTGGTCTCTCGTCTCCCGAAAAACTGATTCTCGAAATGTCGATGGCCTTTCCTTTTAGGACTTTCCCTGAAGGCCTATATAGTTGACACACGTCCCCTCAAGATGGACGGTCCTGTTGGTTGTGGAGCCTGATTATCTTCCTGATTTATAGTTCTTTTACTTTCAGCCGTGTTTATACCCCATGAAGTATTTACACCCTAGAAGTATGTACACTCTTCC
>SNQJ01S0006852.1:13639-28759 GCA_010110895.2 Picea sitchensis | reverse complement strand
TTCCCTAGAAGGAAACCCTCTTTTATGAGGGAAATGTATTGCGGCTATGGTTGGATGGTGAATATTGTATTCTAAGAGAGGAGACTGTGAGAGAAAGAAGAGGAAGTTACAACGAGTTTTGTTGTAGGTTGTAAACCTTCATTTGTTGAATAATAACAAAGGAAGGACCTGGCAATTTCTTTGGTGGACGTAGCCCACACTGGGTGAACCACATAAATCTGTGTCTCTCTTGTATTGTGTGTCTTCTTTGTTTTGTTTCTGCATTTTATTTTATTTTATTGCTCCGCGGTCCTGTTTTTCTAATAGGTCCTCGACGTTTCACGATTTTGGGACTTTCGCCGTGGAGTGTCCTGACCTTCGTCAACAAGACCTCCGATATCCCGAACTCTGAAATGCCAAAATTTTGATGGCGCTTGGATCTGCTGCCACCTACCCTCTGAGATGGATGGCTCACAATCCTCTCGGGATTTCGCGATTTGTGATGTCAAGATTTCGCATATCAGGGTTTTGGAGAGCAGTCTCCTTCGCTCGTCCAACTCTCGATCCCCGATTTGTGATGAGATAAGATCAACGGCTCACAATCTTTCACGATCCAACGGTCCAGAATAACTCGTGATTTCGCGACTCACGAATTCTCACGACAGTCTTCTGACCTTTACACCTTGCGAGTCAGCGAAATGTCGAGATCTCGCCATGTGTCTCTTGGTGGATGGTCCAGATGATTTCGTGACTTTGCAAGTCGAAATTTCTCCTGTGCACTCCAGAGGACTAAACCTCGTGCACTTTCTCACTGATCCAACGGCTATTGGTCCTCTGCGCAAGATCTTACGGCTGAAATTCTTTCACCTTTTCCATGCTCTCCTCGTCCCTTTTGAACTGGATTTCTGCCTCAGATATTTTCGAAGGATGGATCTTGCTGCTGCGATGGTTGTTCTTTGCTCCTTAGACACGATATTTGCTGCATTTGAAGGAATTTTCTCCTGTAGAAGATAAATTCGTGATTCTTTCAAAGATTTGAAAGAATTTCACGAGTTCTTTGATGCTTAGCTCGTCTGCTGCAATCTTTGATGGATTGGAGAGAATTCCCATGAATCTTTAAACGATTCTTCCTTCTGCAAAAATCTTTAACGAATTTGAACGAATTCTTTGAGTTCTTCAAATGTTCCTACGTCCTGCAGCTCTTCTTTGTGAATCTTTTACGAATTTTAAAATTTTGCAAGAATATTTACTGTTTCTCCATCTGCAGTCTTCACTTCCTCAATCTTTTGAGCGTATAGCACTCTGCTTCCTCGTGTGAGCTTCTTGCGCTGATCTTTTGAGCGTATGACGAACAACTCTCCAATCCTTGTGAAAAAGTTTGTGTCGCGTGCTCTAAGGATCCATGTAAGCTCTGCGCTGTTTGAGGATCGTGTTTCTCTCCAGCCTGTGTGAAGAGGCTTACTATTGTAGCTCTGATACCATGATAAATTGTGAAGCAAGAAATGCAGAGAGAAAGAATAGAACAGAAAATAGTATATTAGAATATAAGAAGAAGAGTACAAAGCGAGTACATGAAGAAGATTATGAAGAAGTACTATGCAAAGGAAAATAGCTGAGCTAAATAGGCTCAAGCAAATCAAGAACAGAAAGTACAGCTGGCCAGGACAGCTAGCAGTGTACAGTCAACCTGTTGAGGTTACATTATATTTAACAGGAACATCGTCTCAAGAAGCCTTCTATTGATTTTGGTACCAAATTTAATGTGTGCGACATTTTCACGGGCTTCCGTTTATTGGAAAAGTTTTGATTTCTTATTATTTAGTTCCCCACTGGCATTTGTGATATTCTTTGTAATTGATTTGAGTTGCTCTCCCCCCAGGTGCAAAGGACATGCTTCCATTTCTTGGTTTCTCCTTTTGTTTTAATAGTTCAATGGATCATGCATGAAAATTACAATTGGATGGAGAATCCATAGCTCATTCCAAGGGATCATGCATCCAAACTACAACTGGACACTGCAGCTATAGCGGGTGGACACCCCAACAACAAACATAATAATATTTATAATTAACGGAACTTAGGATAAATTTATTGGAGTTACTTCACACACATTTATGATTTCTTTTTTCTAAGGTTTTTCCTTGTTCATTAGTCATAATTAGTCATTATCTAGTCTCCTATATTTTAGGGGATAATATTCCACCTGGAGAATATTCTCTTTCAGTTGACACTTCAGTTTGACTAGTTGAGTTGAGTTTAGATGTTGCATTGGTTTTGTCACCATGCAACAATGAGATCATCACCATGATAATTAGACCTTGCCTTGGTATCATCACTATACTAACGCATTAGGCTTGATTCCTTGAGTTAACTCCTCACTACTCCATGTTCAGTCAATTAACTGAAGACTAGTTGACTAGTTAACTCAACTAGGTGGCAATTCACTCCTGTAACTGCCTGGGAGACTAGACTAGGTAGTAGTTCGCTCCCATAATTGTTGGTGTGTGTCCAGATCACTCTAGACCACCACTATGGCACATTGGTTATCCTCCAATGCACACTCATTGAGTTATACAGAGTATATCATGTTTAAAATATTCATTATTCATAACGGTTAATGAGAATTCTTTCATTCTTTCTCTCCTTCTTCTTCTTTCTCAAATTATCTCTGCAAATGTGTGTATTATTGTTTAGATAGATCTATTATGTGCAAGTTCAACACATTTACAGAATATCAGAGCTGATGAACTGCTAAGCAAAAGCTACACCAAATTTTTTTGCAGGTACAAAAGATTGAAGACAGCGAAAAGATGGAATTGCAAAAAGAATTCATTCTTACACCTTACAACTATTTTCCATGGAAGGAGAAAAAATCCATACATATTTGAACCATAGGGTTGTACAGGTTAACCTTGAATACAGATATAGAACCGACATCATCCATAGAAAAATCCAAGTACTTAAATCGCATGGATGAGGCACTCAAAACAATTTGCAGTCTTATTTCTCTCGATCTCCTTTTTCATATATCTTCCTGTAAGACTCCCAATTAAGACTGGAACACCTTCTAAGGGCTCTTTGGAAAATAGAATGAGATGAGGGGACACATGCTGGAGGTGGAGCTGCTCACATTGGATCCAAAAAGCTTTGAAAATATCCAAGATTTCTTTACAAAATTCAAGAATTTACTGTCGCAACTCAAATCTTGTGAGGTTTATAAATAAAAGGAGGAGAAACAAATGGTTCTCACCATTCTCTCCAATATTGGTCCTGAATTCTCTGTATTCGTACCCACATTCCATATAGTCAGATTTTCCTCTGGAGCCACCTGGAAGATCCCTTCTCCTGAGGACTTTATCAAATCCTTGACACAAGAGCAAACTAAGCTCATCAACATGGACACAATCAAAGGCCCAAGGGAACATACACTCACTGTACATGATGGAAACCACAAATATCATAAATCTAAAGATAAAGATAAATGAAAATCTCATGCACATCCAAAGAAGGAAGGGTACAAAAATCCGTTCACTGATGCCTCCGGATCCAAAGGAGAAAAGGAGAGAAAGGGGGAGAAATGCACGTACTGTCACAAAGGATTACATTCGGAATCCGCATTCATACAAAAAAAAATAGATATGATGTCTCAAATACTTCAGCAAAACAACCTTGGAGATCACATCCCCGAGGGTGCCAAGAAGAAGAAGATAGAAGATCTGAATTCCAAGAAAGGCAATTCTAGCCATGCCTTGATTGCCATCAACTCCTCTCCTAATGCTTGGATCGTTGATTCAGGAGCATCACATCACATGGCTACCTCAAAAGAAGTGTATTCTTATTTGGATGCATGCAAAGGTCCTCTTATTATGATGGGGGACAACTCTTTTGTCGAAGTCACGGGCAAAGGAAGGATTGAACTCACCAATGGAAGCTTTGAGAATGTCTTGCACGTTCTCAAACTTTCTGTCAACCTTCTCTCCATGTATCATATGATGAATTCTGGCATTGGAAAAAAAGTCATATTCACACCAAATTCTGTGGACATCTACGACATGCAAACCAACTCTAGGGTTACTACCGGTGAGGTAAATCATCAGTCTAGATTGTATCCATTTTCTAAATTCATTGAACCTGATTCTTCTTTACTGCTTACTCATGTTGATGAAAGTGGCAAGATATGGCACGAAAGGTTTGGACATTTGAATTTCAGATACATGCAACAACTTAGCAAGCATAGATTAGTTGATCGTCTACCAGACATCCATTTCTCCAAGGGAGTATGTGAGGGAAGTGTTCTCGGAAAACACCCTCAAGAGAAATTCGACAAAGGAAAGTCTCAGTGATGCAGGAGCATCGCCAACTCATCAAGTGAGCCAGCGCGGAAGCGGAAGACAGCTGGACAGCGCCAACACAAATTTTGAAAACACCTTGATATTGTTGTGCAAACATTAATGTAGAAATTTAATGAAGCGCACTTATATATTGTAATGGACCTTGAGCGGATAGCTCTCGTCCTTAAGTAGATAGTCGACATTTACTATAGTTAATGCTGGTAGATAGGAATTTAATTTTAGATTTGATAGCTTTAGAGCGCAAGAGGGAAAATGGGATATAGACACCCTCCTTTGTACATTGTAACATTATTATTCTGGAGAGCATTCATAAGAAGAGAGCAAACAGAGAATTGTATGAAGAACACCCATGTACAGACATTTGAATTAATAAGAAGCAAGCTTTGATTCAGATTCATGGTTTGTGTTATTCTCTGTGTATTGATGTTATGCTCATGGATGTTTGCTTCCAGTCATACATTTGCTTTTATATGTTGTGTATGTGATTTCATGGTTGAATTGAAGTCTGTGAGGAAGAGTGAATGAGTTTCAATTGTTTCTCTAATTGAGCCAGAGGATTCCTGCAAGTAGTGCAGTCGAATTGGTCCGCAAGGAGTGCGTTGACAGAAGGGTTCAATTAGAGATAACTTTGTCCTCATTCATCTCAGAAGTGCAGTTGAGTACAAGAGCCGTGCAAAGAGTGCGTAGGCTGGTTAAAGGTCTCAGAGTTGCGATTCTGAGGAAAGGGAATTAAGACTACTGCTACAGGTGTGCGCAGAGTCGAAGATTCAGCACTTAGACGTTGTTGAAGATTTGTCGCAAGGAGTGCGTGCAAGAGTTTCCTAAAGGGACTCGAAAGTTGTGAGAAAAGATCAGGAAGGATAGGGCTTCGAGTTAGTCGAAGGATGGTATAAACAAAGTCGTTCCTGGAAGGCTTGCAAGGAGCGTTGCAGGTTTGTGCGCAGGGTGACGAGTTCTGTGGAAGAGCGTCTTGTCATTTCATGGATTTCATTTGGAATGGACGGACAGTCGGAATCCTCCGAGGAGATTTTGCGAAGATCCGTGGGCCGTTGGATCCCTTGGAGGTGAAGGGAGATTACCGTGGAAGTGTGGAAGAGGTTCGAAGCTCAGGAGGGGCCGAGCCATTGATCCAATCCAATAAGGGCCGTTGGATCCATTGCGAGATCGCCTATCGGGGTTTCGGGAGAAAAGAGTCGAGGATTAGGTCACGGGAATCACAATGTTGCGATAAGCGATATCCCGATAGTTGAAGGACAGTGTGGGCCATAGATAATTCGGCGAGTGGAGGACAGGTGGCATAAGTCATCGAGATCTCACCGCGAGAAGTCATGAAACTTGGATGTTAGGATTCGCAATCCCGTGAAGTCCAATATCCCGATAAAAGTGACGGGGAGCCGAAGAGACAGCTCATGCATGTGTCGGAGTTTCGGCATATCGCGAGTCGGGAGTCAGTGAGGTGAAGTGTTGATATCATGAATTGTGAAACTCTGAGAAGGACAGAAGTCTCGATAAGGTGAGGGAAAGTCAGTGTTGACTAAAACCATCGGGTCTCGGGGATTTGAGAGCCCAGTGATCAACAGAGAACTTGCGAAGCCGCGAGTTTCAATTTCCCGACAAGTGAACAAAGGGGAGTCACGCTGAAGAGAATCTGTGGGTAAGGAAGATTCCTGAAAGGGAATCGGAAGGACCTTTGAGTTCTTCGGGCCGAGGAGAAAGAATATCGTGTGTGAGCGGACGTGCTCCGAGGAGTGCGGTTGCATCAGTTGTGGTATCAGAGCGGGAGTATCTCTTTTCTTTCTGTAGCAGAGAAGGAGAAATTTATCATGTCGCCAAGAAGAGAAAGACAGTCACCCAATCCAGAAGATAGGGAGGTGAGGAGAAGAGGCAGGCCAGTAGGAAATCCAGAAATGGAGAGACGGATGAGAGATCTTCGGGCAAGACTCGAAGAGATGGAGACAGCTCAAAGACGCACAGCTAGTGCAGGGGATCTGAGTGATTCTGAGAGCGAAATTGAAGCTGAATGCAAGGAGGAAGTCGCAGCCGAGGATGTAGCAAATGAGCATCTAATTAAAGCCATTTCCAGGATGGGTGCGAAGGCAAGAATGGACATTACAGTCTATGAGGGGAATCTGGACACAGAGGAGCTTCTAGATTGGATTAGAGCTCTTGACACCTACTTCGATTATGAGGATATCGAAGAGGACAAGAAAGTCAAGAACGTTATTACGCGCTTGAAAGGACATGCAACATTTTGGTGGGACGAGCTACAAGATGACAGACGCTGCAAAGGCAAGCAGAAGATTAAGAGCTGGGATCGAATGATTGGGAAGATGAAGGCGAATTTCATCCCAAGAGACTATCAAATTACTCTGTTCAGGAGGATGCAGAACCTGAGATAGAAGTTGATGAAAGTGAAAGAATACACTGAAGAATTTTATCGATTGAACATTAGAGCAGGTCATTGGGAGAGTGATGATGAGAAGGTTTCCAGATATCTGAATGGTCTGAGATACAACATTCAAGATGAATTGAGCATGGTTACCATCAGGACGGTGGAGGATTCTTATCAGATGGCTCTGAAAGCTAAGGAGAAGCTGAGCCGAAAGAAAGGTCAACGAGGGCGAGGCAGAAGTCTGCCCGGAGGCAAAGCGGTTACCCAAGAGAAATACCAGAAGCCCAAGGAGGAATGGAAGAAACCTCAGGGTAAAGTTGAGAGAGGTGGAATCTCACAGCGAGGGCCATATGTTGAGCAGAGAGGGCAGCATACAGAGCAGAAAGGAGATTATGCTAATGCAAACACTTTTCCTCGTACTAGAGGTCGAGGTAGAGGAAGAGGTGGAGTAATTACATGCTTCACGTGTGGGAAAAATGGGCACAAGTCATATGAGTGTACAGAGAAAAAGAAGGACATTGGAGAAGCTCACATCACTGAAGAACAGAAGAGGGATGTTGAGGTCGAAGACACAAAAGGTGGAACGTCGTTGATGATGGGTAAAGTCCTTTTGACACCCGGGAAGGAGGTGGAGGACTTAGCTCAAAGGACTAGACTTTTCAGAACAGCTTGCAAGACCAAGGATAGGGTGTGCAAGGTTATCGTGGACAGCGGTAGCACGGATAATCTCGTTTCAACCGAGATGGTGGAAAAGCTGGAGCTGGAGACGACTGATCACCCGAGTCCATACAAAGTTTCGTGGCTACAAAAAGGACACCAGGTAACTGTTACTAAACAATGCTTGGTTGAATTCAAGATAGGAGGATATAATGATGAAGTACTCTATGATGTTATTCCCATGGATGTTTTTCATTTATTGTTGGGTAGACCATGGCAATATGACAGAAATGTGATTCATGATGGGAGAATGAACACATATACTTTAGAGAAAAATGGGAGAACCCATAGGTTTCTTCCGATAAAGGATAAGGAAGTGAAGCCGGAAGTGAGCAACATAGTACTTCTCATGAGTGGGAAGGAGCTTCTTACAGAGGTGAAGAAGAAAGAAGATCCACAATTCTTTGTGGTCAGAAAGCCGAAGATCGTTCTGACTAGCACAAGAGTGGACGATCTACCAGATGAAGTTCAGGAACTACTGGAGGAGTTCGTTGATATCATAGTGGACTAATTACCTCATTCGTTGCCACCAGTGAGGAGTGTGAGTCATCACATAGACCTCATACCAGGAGCCAGTTTTCCGAATGAAGCCACGTACAGGTTGACACCGCAAGAAAATGAAGAGGTCAAGAAGCAGGTCCAGGAGCTATTAGACAAAGGACTGGTTAGGGAGAGTTTGAGTCCATGTGTTGTTCCAACAGTACTCAATCTGAAGAAAGACGGAGGCTAGAGGATGTGTACCGACTCAAGGGCGATCAACAAAATAACCATTAGGTACAGGTTCCCATTTCTGAGAATGGATGATTTGATGGATTGCCTGAGTGGGGCAAAGTACTTTTCAAAGATAGATTTGAAAAGCGGATACCACCAGATTCGCATGAGAGAAGGCGATGAGTGGAAGACAGCCTTCAAAACTAATGAAGGATTGTATGAATGGCTAGTCATGTCATTTGGCTTGACGAATGCACCAAGTACCTTTATGAGGTTGATGAACGAAGTCCTGAGGGAATTCATCGGAAAATTTTTCATTGTTTATTTGGATGACATACTGATTTACAACAAATCAGAGGCTGAACACTTGAAGCATTTGGCTACAGTGATGAGGAAGCTACAGTAGGAGAAGCTATTGATTAACATGAAGAAGTCCTCATTTATGAAGAAAAATATCATTTACTTGGGTTTTGTTATTTCAGAAAATGAGTTGAGGATGGATCCAGATAAGGTAGAAGTGATCAAGAATTGGCCATCACCGAGAAATATTTCTGAGGTGAGAAGTTTTCATGGTTTGGCTAGTTTCTACTGAAAGTTCATCAGGAATTTCAGTGGGATTAGTGCAACGATGATGGATACAGTGAAGAAGCGACATAAGTCTTTTCACTGGACAACATAGGCTGAGAAGAGCTTCAATCTGTTGAAACGGAAGATCACGGAACAACCGGTGTTGGTGTTGCCAGATTTCTTGAAGACATTTCAGGTGAAATGTGATGCAAGTGGGTTTGCCATAGGAGCGGTCTTAAGTTAGGAAGACAGACCAGTTGCATATTTCAGTGAGAAGCTGGATGAGGCGAAATTGAAATACTCCACGTATGATAAATAATTTTATGCTATCATACAGGCCCTGAAGAAGTGGAGGCATTACTTAATCCCGAAAAAAATTGTTTTGTATAGTGACAATCATGCATTACAGTTTGTGACTCAACAGGAGAAGTTGAATCAGAAACATGCAAAATGGGTAGAGTATATGCAGAATTTCACATTTGTGATTAAGCATATTTTGGGTACTGCTAACAAAGTGGCTGATGCTTTGAGCAGGAAGTGTTTGTTGCTGCAGGAATTCTGAGTCAAAACATTGGGTTTTGAAAATCTCAGGGACATGTACGCAGGTGATGCAAATTTTACAGAGGCGTATGAAGCAGCTGAGAATCCAGTTCTCAGATATAGGAGTCCTTGGATAGATTATATGATCCAAGAAGGGTTGTTGTTCAGAGGCAATCAACTGTGTATTCTGAATTTCTCCATGAGGTAGAACTTGTTGAAGGAGAAACATAGCGGAGGTTTAGCAGGACATTTCGATCATGATAAAACATTCGCGAAGCTGAGAAAGTCTTACTTTTGGCCAGGGATGCGGTCAGGAATCAATCGATTTGTTGACAGATGTCGGGTATGCCAGCATTCGAAGGGGAGGAAGTAGAATGCAGGGTTTTACCAGCCATTGCCCATACCAGAGAGGCCATGGGAGGCAATTAGCATGGATTTTGTATTGGGGTTGCCAAGGACACAAAGAGGTGTTGATTCCATCTTTGTGGTGGTGGATAGGTTTTCAAAGATGGCACACTTCATTCCATGCCAGAAAACCAGCGATGCGACTCACATCGTAAATCTGTTCTTCAAGGATATCATTCGACTTCATGGACTGCCGAAAAACATAGTTTCGGAGAGGGACACTAAATTCATAGGGAATTTTTGGAGGAACTTATGGAAGAAGCTAGGAACTAACTTGGCGTTTAGTTCTGCTTATCATCCTCAGATGGATGGACAAACGGAAGTGGTCAACAAAAGTCTGGGAGACTTGCTGAGAAGCTTGGTGACAGAACACCACAGCAGTTGCGACCACGTATTGCCACAGGCCGAGTTCGCATACAACGAATCAGTGAATAGGAGTACAGGGCGAAGTCCATTTCAGGTTGTATATGGGATGCAGCCGAGAGGAGTTTCTGAACTGAGGGATTTAGAACAGACTGCTACTAGCAGCACTAGTGTAGAAGAGTTCGCTGAGGCGATGAGGGAACTTCACAGCAGGGTGAAGCAGCGACTGATAGATTCAAATCAAGAATATAAATGCAGAGCAGATCAGCATCGGAGACAACTTCAGTTCGAAGTTGGTGATCTAGTTCTGGCACACTTGAGGAAGGAAAGGTTCCCAAGGGGAACATACAATAAGTTGAAAATGAAGAAAATTGGGCCATGCAGAGTCCTGAAGAAATTCGGAGAAAATGCTTATGAGATCAAGTTGTCGGATGGCATCGGAATATCTCCGATATTCAATATTGCAGATTTATGTCCATACAAGACTGGAGAAGCAGAGAAAGCAACTGAGCAACCAGTGATCTAGTGGGTGAAGCGGATGTCGATAGCGGAGAAGTCGCAGATGGAGTGCATACTGGACCAGAGAGTGGGTAGGAAGACCCAAAGAAAGGAATACCTCGAGTATCTAGTCAAATGGAAGGGTCATCCAGTGGAAGATGCCAGCTGGGAGAGAGAAGCAATGATACAGAAGCATGGACAGACCGTGTAGGAGCTCATGGACATGAGCCCATGAAAATTTTCAAGCCGAGGAGTATGATGCAGGAGCATCGCCAACTCATCAAGTGAGCCAGTGCAGAAGCGGAAGACAACTGGACAGCGCCAACACAAATTTTGAAAACACCTTGATATTGTTGCGTAAACATTAATGTAGAAATTTAATGAAGTGCACTTATTTATTGTAATGTACCTTGAGCGGATAGCTCTCGTCCTTAAGTAGATAGTCGGCATTTAATATAGTTAATGCTGGTAGATAGGAATTTAATTTTAGATTTGATAGCTTTAGAGCGCAAGAGGGAAAACGGGATATAGACACCCTCCTTTGTACATTGTAACATTATTATTCTGGAGAGCATTCAAAAGAAGAGAGCAAACAGAGAATTCTATGAAGAACACCCATGTACAGACATTTGAATTAATAAGAAGCAAGCTTTGATTCAGATTCATGGTTTGTGTTATTCTCCGTGTATTGATGTTATGCTCATGGATGTTTGCTTCCAGTCATACATTTTCTTTTATATGATGTGTATGTGATTTCATGGTTGAATTGAAGTCTGTGAGGAAGAGTGAATGAGTTTCAATTGTTTCTCTAATTGAGCCAGAGGATTCCTGCAAGGAGTGCAATCGAATTGGTCCGCAAGGAGTGCATTGACAGAAGGGTTCAATTAGAGATAACTTTTTCCTCATTCATCTCAGAAGTGCAGTTGAGCACAAGAGCCGTGAAAAGAGTGCGTAGGCTGGTTAAAGGTCTCAGAGTTGCGATTCTGAGGAAAGGGAATTAAGACTGCTGCTACAGGTGTGCGCAGAGTCAAAGCTTCAGCACTTAGACGTTGTTGAAGATTTTCCGCAAAGAGTGTGTGCAAGAGTTTCCTAAAGGGACTCGAAAGTTGTGCAAAAATCTCAGGAAGGATAGGACTTCGAGTTAGTCGAAGGATGGTATAGACAAAGTCGTGCCTGGAAGGCTTGCAAGGAGCGTCGCAGGTTTGTGCGCAGGGTGACGAGTTATGTGGAAGAGCGTCTCGTCATTTCGTGGATTTCATTTGGAAGGGACGGATGGTCGGAATCCTTCGAGAAGATTTCGTGAAGATTTGTGGGCCATTGGATCCCCTGGAGGTGCAGGGAGATTACCGTGTAAGTGTGGAAGAGGTTCGAAGCTCAGGAGGGGCCGAGCCATTGATCCAAGCCAGTCAACGTCGTTGGATCCATCGCGAGATCGCCTATCGGGGTTTTGGGAGAAAAGAGTCGAGGATTAGGTCACGGGAATCACGATATTGCGATAAGAGATATCTCGACAGTTGAAGGATAGTGTGGGCCATAGCGAAGTCGGCGAGTGGAGGAAAGGTGGCATAATTCATCGGGATCTCGCCACGAGAAGTCCCGAAACTTGGGTGTTAGGATTCGCGATCCTGCAAAGTTCGATATCCCGATAAAAGTGACGGGGAGCCGAAGAGACATCTCATGTGTGTGTCAGAGTTTCGGCATATCGCGAGTCGGGAGTCGATGAGGTGAAGTGTTGATATCGCGAATTGTGAAACCGCGACAAGGACAGAAGTCCCGATAAGGCGAGGGAAAGTCAACGTTGACTAAAACCATCGGGTCTCGGGGATTTGAGAGCTCAGTGATCAACTGAGAACTTGCGAAGCCGCGAGTTCCAATTTCCTGACAAGTGAGCAAAGGGGAGTCGTGCTGAAGAGAATCGGTGGGTAAGGAAGATTCCCTAAAGGGAATCAGAAGGACCTTTGAGTTCTTCAGGCTGAGGAGAAAGAAGATCATGTGTGAGCGGACGTGCTCCAAGGAGTGCGGCTGCGTCACTCAGCGAGCTTCCGCACCTTTAGATCTGATCCACAATGACCTTATGGGTCCTTTTTCGCATCCATCCATCATAAAACTGAGGTTTGTTCTCATTTTTGTTGATGATTTCTCATGTTTTACTTGAATCTACTTTCTCAAGAAAAAATCTGAGGTCTTTCAACACCTCAAAGATTTCAAAGCCCTGGTTGAAACACAGTCTGGAAAGAAGATCAAAGTCCTATGAACTAATAACGAGGGAGAGTATATGAATCATGAGGTCCACAATCTTTTCCATGAGGAAGGGATTAAGTTGCATCATATAGTTCCCTATACTCCACAACAAAACGGAGTTGTTGAGCGGAAAAACAGATCTCTAAAGGAGATGGCATCTTGCATGTTGCATGCAACGTCACTACCACAGAGACTATGGGTTGAAGCACTTAATTGTGCAACATACATTCAAAACAAATCTCCTCATAGATATGTCAAGGATAAGACCCCCTACGAGGCTTAGAGCGGCCTCAAACCGGAAGTGACCCACTTTCACATTTTCGATTCACGTGCATGGGCCCAGATGCCCTCTGAAAAGAGGAAGGCACTTGATCCACAGAGAAATGAGTGCATTTTTGTTGGATATCCTGATGGTGTGAAGGGATATCGGCTTATTGATCTTTCCTCGGATCGGCTCATCATTGAGTGTAGTTCCCAATTCGAGGAAAGTGTCTCGCATGCACCTCAGCAGTCGCGTGCAAACACCTTCATTCTTCCACCTGTCTGAGATGATGAACATGCACATGTCGACTCTTCTTTAGATAAGAGTTCTAATTTAAAGGACCCATATGATTCAGATTCAGAGTCAGTACAATAATATGAAAAGTCAGAGCATCCAAATGCAGTTGCAGAGCTAGAGAAGAGGCCCAAGTGGGCACAAAGTACTCTTCAGGATGCAGGGGATCTCGTTGGTGATCCAGTCGATACTAGGAGGACTCGATCTGATTTCAAGGAGCCTCCTGTTGCACTCACTGCCACTAAACCATTGCCTTCCGGGCATATTTTCTTGGTTCAGTCCTCAGATCCACAGTCTTATATGGCAAGGCTTCTGGAAATTCACTTTGGGAATCCGCCATGCAGGACGAGTAAAACTCCCTCCTTGAGAACCAGACTTGGGATCTGGTTCCCCTTCCTTCTGGGAGGAAACTTGTCAGATGTAGATGGGTCTATAGGACCAAGAGCACAGTGGATGGACATATCAGCAAATACAAATCCAAGCTTGTCTCCAAAAGATTTTAGTAGGTTCATGGTATTCACTATGATGAGACCTTCTCTCCAGTAGCAAAGATGGATTCCATATGATTGGAACTTGCCATTGCGGAAACCAAGGGATGGGAAGTCCATCATATGGACGTGAAGAATGAATTTCTTCACAGTGATCTCTCTGAGAAGATCTACATGGAGCAACCCCAAGGATTTATGCAGGGCTCATTTTTGGTCTATCAACTGAAGAAGTCACTTTATGGCCTCAAGCAGGATCTGAGGGCATGGTATGCCAAGATGAATTCCTACTTGTTGTCACAGAACTTTGTACGTTGTAAATTAGACTCGAATTTCTACATGCTCATGACAGTTGATTCACTTCTACTTTTAGTTTTGTATGTCGATGATTTGTTGATCACTGGGTGCTCGACTTCAATGATTGTTTCAGTCAAGAGGATTCTACATAACAGGTTTTTGATGATGGACATGGGTTCGCTACTCTTCTTCCTTGGACTCAATATCAGTTAGGATGCATCAAGCATCAAGCTATCTCAAGCCAAGTATGCACGATATCTCCTTGAGAGATTTAACATGACAAACTACAAGTCTGCTTCAACTCCTTTCCTATCAGGAGTCAAACTTAAGGATGGTGGGGAGACTCCACTGGTTGACAACACACTGTATAGACACTAAGTTGGGATCTTTTTGTATCTCACACACTCCATACTAGACCTCTCATATGTAGTTGGCATAGTGATCCATATGGATATCGGTGGCCACCCACCTTTTCCAACTGGCTCAAAACAACTTTCTAACATTTTTGACAATTTACTATTTTTAGCAGTGTTTACTTCAGGGGCCATTTTGAGGACCTAAATGAAGGTTTTTTGGTATAGAGCTCCTCAATGATATTCAAAGGCATGATTGAGCCCCCAAAATGAATCTCCTCGACGATACCTTTCCAACAGGCTATCACACGCCTAAAACAGAGATCGTATGCAAAAGTTATGACCCCGGGAAGTTGATGTACTAGCTTACCCAAACGGGGTCCACATGACTTTTGGCGCTTCATCTCCTAGGGTTAGGTTTTTAGATGTCTATGGTTTTTGGCATTCTTTCTTATTGTAAAAATTCCTTCAGAGCCTCATTGTAACCTTCTTCTTGTGAATGCACGCTGTCGTCACATCTCTTCTCAGAGATAAGTCACCACCATTCTAGCAAGCTTATTTCTGCTGCATTTTACAGTTTCAGCTTATTTCGTTATTGAATAGAAAACNTTTTGGAATTCTTTCTTATTGTAAAATTCCTTCAGAGCCTCATTGTAACCTTCTT
>SNQJ01S0006852.1:1734-13629 GCA_010110895.2 Picea sitchensis | reverse complement strand
ACAACACTCACTGAACTTCAGAGCTTCTTGGGACTTGCTAATTTCTACTGCAGGTTCGTGTTGGGTTTCTCCCATATTGCATGGGCCCTCAGCCAAATAAACAAGGGTGGTGGTAAGGCAAAATTTGTGTGGGGCCAGTCCCAACAACAAGCATTCGATGATTTGAAGCAGTGCTTGTGCTCAGCCCCAGTACATTCACTACCGGACCTGCAACATCCCTTTGAGATCGAGACAAATGCTTCAGACTATGCTGTGGGAACTATTCTCACTCAGAACGACCACCCCATGGCCTATCATAGTGAGACACTGTCTGATACTATCTGTAAGTACCCTACTTACGACAAAGAAATGTACTCCATTGTTCAAGCATGCCGCCAATGGAGACATTACATTCTTGGGAAGGAGACAGTCAGCCACATTGATCATAAGCCACTGCAGTTCATGAAGACACAGGGAAAACTGCAAAATGATCGCCATCAAAAGTGGTCCACATACTTGCAGCAATTCCACCTCAACATCAAGTATAAAACATGAAGCACCAATCGCGTCGTTGATTGCCTCAGCAGACCGCCAGTCACAACACTCACCACGGTGCTAGACTCTTGCGGCCATGAGACATCTGGATGGCCCCAACTCTATGAGACAGACCCTGACTTCACCACCACCTACCAAATGTTAGGTGCAAATGTAGTTTTCGATAATTTCCATATTCAGGATGGGTTGTTATGTCATTTCGGCCATATCTGTGTTCCATTAAGTGAGTGAGTGAAGCTGATCTGGGAAGCCCACTACAGTCGAGTGGCAGGACACTTCGGTGTCGAAAAGACAGTGGAGATTCTACAGAAACATTTCTACTGGACGAAACTTCGACAGGAGGTCGGAAAGTATATCAGGTCCTGCACTGCCTGCGCTATTGCCAAACTGACCACTAAGAAACAGGGCCTATACACCCCTCTTCCTACTCCTGACAGGCCATGGGAATCCATCTCAATGGACTACATGTCGGGCCTCCCATCCACCAAGTGGGGAAATGACTGTTTTTTTGTGGTTCTTGATCATTTTTCTAAGATGGCGATTCTAGTTGCCTGCAAGAAGAGCATCACAGCAGAGGCCACTGCCAAGCTTTTCTTTAAACGAGTTTGGGTACATTTTGGAATCCCAGAAACCATTGTATCAAATTAGGATAGTCAAATTCTCAGCACATTCTGGTCGAGCCTCTGGTCACTACTGGACACCAAGCTCACCAAATCCACGGCCTTCCACCCCCAGACAAATGGCCAAACCGAGGTTGTAATCGAATGATTGTGCATATCCTTCACATGTATAATTCAAAGAACGCTCGCACATGGGATGAGAGCCTTCCCTATGTCCAGCATAAATGCAACCGAGCCTTGCATAGCTCAACCGACCATAGCCCCTTTCAAGTGGGGTTGGGATTCCAACCATTGGGTCCCATAGATGTTCCACTTCCCCTTGCGGTCACTTCGATTGACTCATCTCTTGCTCCAACTGAAGCTAACAAAGCCACCCGATTCATTGAGCGGATCCAGCACATCCACCAATAGGTTCAGGATATCCTACAGAAGTCCAATGACAAGTACAAATAGCGCAATGATCAACATCAGTAGCCTCAGAAGTTTCAAGTGGGCGACAAAGTTTGGTTGCACTTGCAGAAAGAATGCCTTACAGGACCCCATCGGAAGCTTTGCCCACTCCATTACGGACCGTACAGTATCACCAAGGTCATGGGGGATAATTCTTTTGAGCTCAACATTCCTCCTTTCCTTGGTCTGCACCCAGTGTTCAACGTGGATCTCCTTCACCCTTATTTCCCACCATTATTGGACACCTCAGAAGAAGCAAAACAACTGACACCAACAGAGCTCAACCCCGACTGCATACAATAGGCATCCAATGATCATATTGTGGATAGATATATCAAGGGCACTTGACAACAAAGGATCCAGCTTTATCGAGTCATCAAAGCAGGGCAGCTCCTGCACCAAGGCAAGTGGCTCACCCGGGGCCAAATTCAACAGAAATTTCCTCATCTAATGGGGGACCTCAACGCAATGGAGACCATTTATTACTAAGGAGAGAGGATTTATCCATATGGATATCAGTGGCTACCCACCTTTTCCAACTGGCTCAAAACAACTTTCTGACATTTTTGGCAATTTACTATTTTTAGCAGTTTTTACTTCCAAGGCCATTTTGAGGGCCTAAATGAAGGTTTTTCGGTATCGATCTCCTCAATGATAGACGAAGGCATGATTGAGCCCCCAAAATGAATCTCCTCGATGATACCTTTCCAACGGGCTATCACACGCCTAAAACAGAGATCATATGCAAAAATTACGACCCCGAGAAGTTGATGTACTAGCTTACCCAAACCGGGCCCACGTGACTTTTGGCGCTTCATCTCCTAGGGTTAGGTTTTTGGATGTCTAGGGATTTTGGCATTCTTGCTTATTGTAAAAATTCCTTCAGAGCCTCATTGTAACCTTCTTCTTACAAATGTGCACTGTCATCCCATCTCTTCTCAGAGATAAGCCGCCACCATTCCAACATGCTTGTTTCCGCTGCATTTTATAGTTTCAACTTATTTCGTTATCGAATAGAAAACCAGTTTTACTGTATCTCTATTATTTTGTGTTAAGCACCTGTTAATAATCTGTATTCATTTCGTTCTGCTCATAAATTCCAGATCACAAAGTTTCCAGGTTCATGGAGGAGCCACATGAGCTATAATGGAAAGCTGCAAAGTGTATCCTTCGATACATATAGGGAACCATCACCTTTGGGATTCATTATGCAACAAACTCTACATTATATCTCATCGGGTTTACTGATTCCGACTGGGCTGGCAATAGCATTCATCGCAAGTCCACATCTGGTTACTCACTCAATCTTGGTTCTGGGCCTATCTGTTGGTCGAGCAAGAAACAAGTTTCCATTTCTTTATCTTCAGCCAAGGTAGAGTACATAGGGGTAGTTAACATAACCATTCAGGCTATGTGTCTACAACACTTTCTCACTAAGTTGGGCATTCAATTTCATTGATCGATCATTATCTGGTGTGAAAACCAGAGCACTCTGAAGTTATGCAAAGATTCAGTTTAGAGGCAGCAGACGAAGCACATCGAGATCCACATGCACTACATATGGGACTTAGTACACGAGGGTATCATCGACTTACAGTTATGTCCTTCAGCAGAATAGACGACGGACATCTTCACCAAGACCTTCACTGAGCAGAAGTTTCATTCTCTGCGAAGTCATCTTGGAGTGAAGGACACAGTTTCCTAGCACATGTAGTTCTTCTTTTTACATACATTGTACCTTGAGGGGGGGGGTTTCCCATGAGGTTTTCCCTCTTTCCTCACTTTATTTTCATTGTATCTTTTCTATTTGGGTACCTAACATGGCCTTGTTGCCGGGACCCATTCTTTGTTTTCACCATGGTGATGTTCATGGGGGGTGTTGGAGTTACTTCACACACACCTAGGATTTCTTTTTCCTAAGGTTTTTCCTTGTTTATTAGTCATAATTAGTCATTATCTAGACTCCTATATTTTAGGGGAGAATATTCTCTTTCAGTTGACACTTCAGTTTGACTAGTTGAGTTGAGTTTAGATGCTGCATTGGTTTTGTCACCATGCAACATTGGGATCATCACCATTCTAATTCGACCTTGCCTTGGTATCATCACCAGACTAGCGCATTAGCCTTGATTCCCTGAGTTAACTCCTCACTACTCTATGTTTAGTTAGTTAACTGAAAACTAGTTGACTACTTAACTCAACTAGGTCGCAGTTCACTCCCGTAACTGCCTTAGAGACTAGACTAGGTGGCAGTTCACTCTCGTAACTGCTGGTGTGTGTCCAAATCACTCTAGACCACCACTATGGTGCATTGGTTATCCTCCAATGTGCACTCATTGAGTTATACATAGTATATCATGTGTAAACTATTCATTATTCATAATGGTTAATGAGAATTCTTTCATTCTTTCTCTCCTTCTTCTTCTTTCTCAAATTCTCTCTGCAAATGTGTGTATTATTGTTTAGCTATATCTATTCTGTGCAGTTTCGACACATTTACAAAATTTAGCTAGAAGAAAATGCTAAGACAAACATTCAAACTAATGCTAACATTAATCCACCTTCGAGCAATGCATAAGAAAATATATGCGTGTTATTCCATGATCTTCATGAATTAAAGCAGATTGGGAATAGAGAAGCTAGCAATAAGGCTTCGAATCTATTTTCTAATGAGATGATGACATATAAGGTTTTTTTATTATATAAAAAATAATGTTTTTAGTTCTATAGTTTGAACAATAGAGATGATGCGAAAATTTATAGTCAAATGGCATATTAATATGAAGTCAATAAATTATTGATTGCTATAGTCCCTCTATGCCTTCGGCATAGACTAATAAGTGTTTAAATTGAAAATGAATACAACAATATACTTACCATAATGTTGAACCGTTTTAAGTTTTCATGACAATGACTTTGTGGTAGACGATAATGAAGGATGCATGAACATCTTAGAAATTTTCAAAAAGTATTTTTTATTTTTAAATGTTTAAGTCTATAAATATTTTTAATAAATTTAAATATTTAAGTTTACCATCCTTTATAGAAAAAAAAATTATTAGTTGATTTAATTTACTATGCATACACTTTCTTTAATTAAAAATTTTAAATGTTTAAGTTTACCATTCTTTATAAAAAAAAAAAAAAATTATTAGTTGATTTAGTTTACTATGCATACACTTTCTTTAATTGATTTTTTTTATATTAATTAATTTAATTCATTATATTATTTTTTTAATAGATTATTTTCTATTTTGATTTACTATGTAAAATGATTATTTACTCTTCAAATCTCAGTATTTATTTAAAATTGAATTCGTTGGCCGTACTCTTAATGTATAGTCACTCAAATGAATGATGGATGTCATGATTCAATAACACATTTCTTATATCTTATGTTTGATTTACTTAATATCCATCTTTAATATGTTATTTTGAATTAATTTTTACTATTAAATTATTAAGTTAAAGTAAAAAGGCTAAAAAGGCTTAGTGTAATAAGTATCAATTACACATAAAATAGTTAGTGATAAAATTATTTTGAAGAAACTCAATATAAAAAAAAAACATAATTTGACATAACATGCTCCTTTATTTATTGAATCTTAGGGAATATATATTATCAAGGAACTCTTCAAGAGTTTTTACACAATTTAAATGACACAAATTAGATTGTGTTATTCGTCCTCTAATCCAATACAATAACCTTCACAAAATCTTGGCTCTGTAAGTACTACAACATTTTGCTAATTTTCTTGAATGTCTACTTCTTTATTAGTACTCTTCTTTGTATGAGGGTCTGCTAATTCTCCAATTAACCCCTAATTTGTCTTTTCTTGTATCTATTCCCCACAAGGAAATCCAATTATATCAGTTATGAGTCCATCATAGTTGTCATTCTAGTCTTGGTTTCATATTAATTTGTCTATGAAAAGCAAAACAACCCTGAAGGGTGTACCATTGATCAAGCCATTCATAGTGCGTTGATGCAATCCATCCATTAGTCACCATGGTTTTAAAATGGGTTGTAGGTCACTCTCCCTCCTTGGTGTTTATTTCCATGGTGGAGACCATTGGCCATTCCTCGATAGTAAAGAAAACACCTCTTTGATTCTTTTAGTCCTCCCCGTGACACTTTCTAATAGGAAAGTGGAATTATTTCAAGAAAACTAGAGTATACAACCATAAAAACTATATCGGGATTGCAATCATTGATCCATTGATCCATTCCTATGGCTACATAGTCCAAGGATTGACATCTTTAATCGTACCCTTGCACATGTATTCCAATATCCAAGAGATTGGGATTGCAAAGGGTACCTTTTCCAAACCATGTGTCATATTATGGTTGGATTGTATCATTTGGGAAGGATAGGAAAGTACTATACTACTAAAACTCAATAATACTACAACTAATCGATCTCCAAGTGTGATTAACTTAGAGCAACTAAATTTCAACAACTCTACACCAAATAAGGTCATTGGTGAACATGGATGATTTTAAGGATGGAAATTTATTTTAAAATGTAGAAACTTTGGCGAATATTACTAATCCTTCATATGTCAACTATAAATGTTTGGTGATATTTTTTTTTGAAATATTCAAATTTCTAAGTATTTTATATAGTTTTTATTATTTTTTGGCGATTTTTAAGCTAAAATAATTTTGTCCTATAGAATTTAGGCGAACTATTTTTAAAATAGCGAATCTCATTTTTGGAAAAACCATGAAAAATTAGCCCATGAACGAAATTTAACCCCTAAAATCATCCCTGTTGGCGAAATTCAAACTTACAATTAGTGAAAGGTGATCACTACCAATAAAAGTATAGGCGACAACTTTTCCTAGCCCATCAATATACTAATATTGCCAATAGGGATTAAAGGCAGCTTCCTTGCCTAGCTTTGACCGTCCATTTCTTAACAAAGCTTACATGTTTTTATATTCTTAGATTTTTTTTGTTATTTCAGGATAAATTTACTAAAAAAATTTTATGATGTGTAATTTTCTAATATCCAACAACTAAAAACATTATTTGTAAGTCACATATGCCATTATCGAGAATTAAATCAATAACAATCCAAGAAAGCTCATGGTTAATGCAATTTTTTTTATAAAGGTATCAACGATGGGCATAAAATTATTGTCACCAAAACATAAAGTTCTATCAATGAGGGTGACAAGTTGTGACTATCTCAAAACATCTCTTGATATAAGCGACTATTTATTTTCTTTGCCTAGAGACCTTAGATTAAAACAACAAAATCATATGGTTGCCAAAGGTGATGTTCTAGGAAAAAGATCTTATAATTTTTTTTTTCCCTTTAATCTACTTCATGCTCTTCATTTGTTATTTGGGTTAATGGATAACTCCGAGTTAATGAGATAGAAGTTAGGGATAAATGGTTTAGTTGATAAAGGTTTCATTGGGATAAGGGTCCATTGTTAAGGGTTAAAGGTTAGCAGATAGGGATTAATGGGTTATATGTTAGTGACCAATTAGGGTATAGTATAAAAAATATTTAGTGAGTTAGGGTCTAGGGTGTTTTGGAATAATAAGGAGTTATAATTCAATTAGGGTAAGGGGTTAATTGACTTTGGGGTAAGTGGGTTAGTAATTATTTATGTGTTAGTGGTTAGTGGGATGGGGATTAAGGAGATTGGTTAGTTATTAATCAAGGGTTAGGCGAGGTTAGCGATTGGTAGTTCAATAGCTATGCATTGTGTGTTAATGATTTTTTTCAAGTTATTGGTTATTAGTTATAGGTTATCTTTAGCCAATCTTAGTGATTTATTGTGTTAGAGAATCAATGATTGGTCAATTGGTTTGGGACTTAGTGTGTTAATAGCTAGTGGTTGGATAAGAGTCAAGGAGTTATTACTAGGTTAGTGGTTTTGACAATAGGGGTTTATGGATTAGTGTCATTAGGGTAGTGGGGATAAGGCTTAGTGGATTAGTTAATTATTAGGGACATGTTTGTCACATCCATTGCCTACAATTCTAAGCATAAGGTGATGTGATAGGATTGACACCAAAGGTGATGTCTTAGAGGAAATGATTATTTGTTGTCAAAAAATGTTTACCCTTTAATATATTTTAGGCTCTTTGTTTGTTATTTGGGATAATCGCTAATTATGAGTTAGTATTTTTAGTAATAATTAAAATTTTCAATTTTTTTTTAAATTATTTTAACTATTAATATATAATTACAAAAAATGAGTAATTCAATTATAATAATAATAATAATGTCAAATATTGTTAGCATGATTTGTTTTGATTTGATAGACCTTTTTCTATATGGCAATCCAAATTCGAAACTCAAGAAGAGAAACCTAAAATTCCATCCATGCTAAGGGTTAGTGTGGCCCACTCTAGGTGCAATCCAGGTGATTTTGAGGACTTAGAGATTCCTGGTACCGGTTTCTTAGACCATAGGCTAGTCAGAAAAATCACAAAAAAACTAATAAAGAAACACAATTATAATAATAATAATTAACAAAATATAAATAAGGAAAAATTAAAATCTTAATTATCACAAAGTGTTAAAAAATTGATGGTAGAGACCTAAATGAAATACTATTCAAAAATATTATATAATAATAATATATTTTGGTGTATGAGACACTCTTGTTTGTGGGACAAGGGACCCCTCCATGCAACGATTTGACTGAGGTGTACATACCCTACGCCCCTCTGGATTTGAACATATTACCTCAAAGGAGGAAACACATGTTCTTAACCATTAGGCCCACTCAAGAATAAATATAACAAAAATATGATTAGTATGAAATTAAGAAAGATGTGTAATTAAATCTTGATTATCATAATTAAAAAAAATGAGAAGACAATGCATTTGTTAGGGACTTAACCCCTAACATAGGTAGAATAATATATTCCAATGTAATAAAGGTCAATATTAATAAGGCCTGGAAATAAGGAAGAATAAGTCAAATGTAAGAAGACCTAATAGAAGCTTCTGCTTCTAGAAGGATCTTCCTCTAGATGGTTCTTTTGATAGACATATTTAGTATAAATAGTAGTCGAGGGTATGAGAACTTTTGTCTTGGATATTATTGTAATAGAGCTATGCTCTGTTGGAGGTTGCCCCCTCGAAGAGGCAAGTGAATATTGCTCTACGTAATCAAAGTGCTCTTTCTGGTGTTATTCTGATATCATTTTGGTATTATTGTGGTGTTGTTCTGGTTATATTGTTGCTCATATTCCATTTCTAACATTTTATTTATGTTCTGCATACTTTTTATATCTGGAATATTACAAGTGGTATCAGAGCACTTTCCTCGGTAGAAAATTATGGGTTAATTTTTTTCCAGGGTAGAGACGTATTCCAACGTCTTTAAGCTACAGAGATATGTCGTTAATACGCATAAACCTGCGGTCGGGGATTCATATACGCAGGAAATACAAGTGGTACTTAAGCGCATATCTCCTGGTCCAACTTCCCTTGGATCATTTTCATTATGCTTAAAAAGTTCTCTTACAGTGCTTAGAATAAAAATAGATAGCTCCAATGGCTTGAGAACATCCAAAACCCCCTAGATGGGTTCTTTTGGCACCTGGTTTGGCCAAAAAATGAAGAAGTTACACCTCCTAGAAATTTTCCCCTTCAATCTTGTTATACTTGCTTGCCAAAACGCACCCACTGACAAACTAACCCGACCTCTGTGTGTTTTCTACAACAAAACCCAACACACGCACGCATCCCGCAAAAACAAACATTCTATCGAACAGTTAGCGAGATTAGCGCCCCCCTGGGAGGAGGTTTTGGTCGCATGGGGGGCATGTGGCCACGTCCCAATGCCTATCTCGGGCCCGTCATGGGGAAGGCATGCAGTGTTGACACTTGGCCTAGCCTGTGGCCACATGATCGTTGAAGTTGTATGTGTTAATACCCCGCGCCAAAGGTTAGTGAAAGGTCATAAGGTAATGAATTAAAGCCGGTGGCTAAACCAATGCAAAACCAGTGCCAAAAAAAGCCACGTAACAAACACCCACGCCACTAGTTACAAGACATGGTTGCATGGTGTGATATGGATCGAGGGATGGGGCTTAGCCCCGTCCCTTTTCTCCGTCGATTTCACATTTGTTTCAATTGAAATAATAAAATAAAACTATATAGTTTAAGTCACACAATGGGTGGGTTGGTAGCCCGGGCCCTGCCAAAACGTTACCCCCACCCGGAGGTCGTGGGTTCAACTCCTGTGGATTCATAAAATTTTACCACTTGAAAACCAATGGAGGGGTGCCACATGGCAGCCCATGACTAGGCCACGTGGCACCATACCACTTTCCAAGATGATGACATGTGTCAACACTGGGTTCATCCACTTGTCTACCAATGCCTGCCCAGTCAGCATGACAACACATCTACCACGTCACTGTATGACCAAGCCACATCACCTGCCACGTGTGGGTCTGTACCCTACCACGTCAACACTGTATAGTCAACAAAATTTTGCTTGTTTGGAAAAATGAACAGAACACCATATCTGGCTCATATGACATCTAATTGAGCCTATTCAAGTTGCATTGGGTTGGTGATGATGAAGCCTACACACATGTCTATTTTTAAGTGATTCTGAGAAATTTGATTTTTGAGCAAAATTTGATCCCCTAGATCACTCCTCCCCATTGGGAAGCTTTTGGACCTCCAAAATAATACTTTCACTCTATATGAATATGAAGGTACAATTCCCTCACCTTTCCAACCTCAATCCATCTAGC
Organism: Picea sitchensis; assembly: GCA_010110895.2. Lineage (NCBI taxonomy): Eukaryota > Viridiplantae > Streptophyta > Pinopsida > Pinales > Pinaceae > Picea > Picea sitchensis. The sequence goes on along the minus strand of SNQJ01S0006852.1, from coordinate 3,281 downwards.
CTTGCTTAGATTGGTACCTTTAAGACCAACACGAAACTTGCCATGTCTTGTCCTGTAATTGGCTTGGCTCTTTTTCAACTGTTCTTGAACGGTTTGATGCACAAACTGAACTTGTTCAATGAACTTCTTGGAATGGTTATAAGCATGCTAAAAGTAGTGTAGATGCTCATCCCAAAACTTAGGATTCTTGCTTTGCAATCTAGCCACCGTCTTGCCCACACCAAAATGGCTAGCAACAAGAGAAGATTGTGCTTCCCTTATCATGTTGACTCTTTCACCCTGTGAAAAACATAGCTTGCCAAGATACAAAAGTTTACCATGCACATAGGAATCCAATTCCTCAACTTGGTTAGTACCACATAAATTTGCATAAACATTTTTTCCATCAACATCCAAAGCATATTGTTCCAAATATCTCTTATGCATGATAAGATTATTCTTTAAAATAACTAAAGCACTAACAATAGGCCTAGTAAGAATATCAACAACTTTGTGATAATAGTATTTTTTACACCTTATCACCAAGTGGAAAACATAGATTTTTAGGGCATGCAATGGAGCATGTTTTTCTTACAAAGATTTCTTCCATATGTCTCCTTCAACAATCATATATGTAGTCTTTTTCAAGGCTCTAAAATCTACCCACATACTCCATATACAATCTCTCTCTGGTACCAAATCAATTGGTGACCTGCATGGTGAAGTAATTGGTTTTATGACCCCTTTGTCAAAAAACTCTTGGGCTTGTTTTCTAATTTCAACATTCTCCATGAATGACATCCTGCACATGTCAATATTTGGAAGAGGACCTCCTTACTGCAACAGAATCTTATATTGGATACCCCTTGTATGAGGCAATCCCCTTGGTTCCTGAAACATGTCAACATTTTTGTTAACAACCTCATACAAATCAGATTATAACTTTGCATCACATCCTTTGAGAACTTCTTCTTCATCATTGTCTTTTGGTTTAATCATCAAAAGTACAAGGTTCTTACTAGCATTGACTAGTCTCTTCATTTTTCCATCATTTGTAAGTGGCAAATTCATCTTCTTTGTATGTGCTCTAACAATTACTCAACTCCATTTTTAAACAAATGATATTTTTTCTCATGACGATGAAAAATGGCTCTCCTATCATATAAATATGGGCTTCCCAACACAATACCACAAATATCCAATGGAATAACATCAAGATCTACCTCATCTATATAGTTTGCAGTGATGGAAAATATAAGTTTACACATTCTTGTCACATATCCAACCTAAAGGGTATGGTTTAGGATGAGGAGTAGTTTCCAAATCTAGTTTCTTGACAATGTCTTCAGAAATAAGGTTTTCTTGTGATCCCGTATCAAAAAGAGTATCTATCTTGGTATGTTTTGAAATTACCTGCAAGATACTAGATATATAAAATATGCAGAACATAAATGAAATGCTAGAAATGGCAGAATAACAGTAAAATATCCAGCATAATCTTCACAATACACAGAAATGATATACAAAATAGCAATAGAAATAGCACTTTGATTCAGATAGCAATGTTC
>SNQJ01S0006851.1:171256-183733 GCA_010110895.2 Picea sitchensis | reverse complement strand
TCAATTCTTTTATCTTCTTCTATTTGAACCTTCAAATTTGTGATCATTTGTTCTAGTTCTTGAGTATCTTCTTTCTTGTCTAGTTCTGCTTGTAGTTTCTTGTTTTTCTTCTTTTCTCTTCTGATAACTTCTATGGCACACATCAATTCTTCTCGGTAGTCAACTTCCGCCTCTTCAATTTCTTCTTCAACTTCTTCACATTCTTCTTCGACTTCTTCATATTCTTCTTCAGAGTCTTCTTTATCACAATCTTCTACTGCCATGAATAGAACTCTTCCTGTCTCACTGCCACTGACTTCATCTTCATTTGATGATGAGATGTCTTCTTTGGTGCATAAGCTTTTCTTGAAAACTTTCTTTGTAGTACTTTTGCCTTTATATGTTTGTTTTCCTTTTGAGTAAACATCATCATTTCTCTTTTTCGTATGATGACATTTGTTAGCAAAATTACCAATACCATCACAATTAAAACAAATTAAAGGAAGCTTACCTCTATACCTACTGTCGGTTCCCTTGTTCAGTCTTTTGATGAAGTTGGACACTTCTGCATCATCTTCCGAGATGTCAATGTTGCTTCTATGTTCTTCTTGTTGCTTTTCCTTATGCTTTGATCTTTTGGATGCTTTGAAGGCTGCTTATTTTACATCCAGATTTTCTTGTTCAGTTGTCATTTCATATGCTGTGAATATTCCATGCAGTTCGTCCACGCTTATTGAGTTTAGATTTGATCTTTCTTCTAGTGCTGATATCTTAGGGTCAAATCTCATAGGAAGAGATCTTAGTAACTTTTGAACAATTACATATTCTTCGATTTCTTCTCCTAATCCTATGATTGCATTCACTGTTTCATCGATTTGTGAGAAGTAGGCTGAAATATTCTCATTTTCCTTCATCTTTAGTTGTTCGAACTGACCTCTATAAGTTTCAAGCTTTGCTTCTTTGACTTTTGAATCTCCTTCATAAATATTTTGAAGCTTGTCCCAAATATCTTTAGCGGATTTACAATGTGAAACTTTGGTGAATACCATTTCATTGAGACCATTCAAAAGTGCATTTGTGGCTTTGGAATTATTCTGACCGAGTTTCACTGCTTTGTCATTTGTTGGTGGAATTGTTGGTTCTGTGTATCCATCTATAATTGATTGCCAAATTTCAAATCCCTGTGCTTGTATTTATGTCTTCATCCTTATGCTCCAGAAAGCAAAATTCCGTCCATCAAACTGTGGTATTCCATTTTTATACAAGTTGTTTCTCTCCATGATCTATCTTTTAGTGGTTAAACTGATTTCTGAAGGAACCAGCTATGATACCAATTGTTGGATTACTGTGAAGGGGGGTGAATCAATAATAGAGCAATTATAATCCTTTTTAACCAAATAATCCAAGATTTATATCAATGTAGAATTATCATCCAATAATGAGCAATGAACAAATGAACAATCATACACATACACAGTACACCAGTGTTTTATGTGGAAACCCAAAGCGTGAGAAAACCACATAATGTTTTTTCTTATATGCCTTGAAGAATTACATTCATTGGAAGCACCAACTTCTTTTGTTTTCTAGCTGCAACTGAAAGGAGGCTCCAACCCCCTAGTTTCTCAGGATACAACCCGAGGGACGCTCCAACTCCCCAATTATCTAGCTACAACCAGAAGGAAGCTACAACCCCCAATGTTCTCTGGCTACAACTAGAAGGTGGCTACAACCACTTGTCCTTGTCCTGTCCAACCGCACTGAAGTAGAAGTAGAATGATGGAACCATTGTCACACTATCGCTATGACATATACCGCTGTAAACCTATACCAATAAACCCGAACCATGCATCAACCATGCATCGACCTGTAATCAACATGTACCATAAACAAGTGCATCAACCATGCACCAACTTGTACCAAACAACTTGTAATCAACCTGTACCATGAACAAGTGCATCCAAACATGTACCAAGTATGTATCAATCATGTGTCAACTACTCATTAACTATGAATCATCAATATGTACCAACATCATCAACTATACACCTGATGTATGTGCCAACTCATCAACTACTTGTCTCAACCATGTACCCAACATGTACCTCAACCAAAAGGCCTCATCAATTTCATCATCCAAATATTATTTGTAACTCTATAATATACCTGGTGTATATGATCACATACTTGCAAACCTTCCTTAACTTGAACAACAAGAGACTAGCATTTTCATCAAACTTTTCTTTAGTCTCATATGACTAGTTTTGGATTAGTCAACAACCCTAACTTGAAATAATCATAACTTTGTAACTGTAATGAATAAAGATATGAAACTGATACACAATGTTCTTCAGTGTGTTTTATACAATTAATTCAGGTGTCACTTCTTGGAACCTTTCAAAAAATGAGTTATAGCAAAAATGGCATACCTTGCTGAATTCTGGCTTATTCTAGAGAGCGACATTGTAGAGCGTGCCCCGCACATAATACTTATTGAATCAATTTGAAACTGTTACATAGAATACTATAGACTATAATCTAACTAACACATTTAGTATTACTGAATTTTGATTTGTTATGAAGAAGTTATGACGTTTTTACCCAAAACACCTGTTTTAGACTAGTTTCAAGGTTAGCCACAAACCCTATTTTCCACGGAGTGTAACTCCAAAAATACAATGACCCACAAGATTAATTTATTACCACAAATACTTGGATATGTTTCTTCAATGGAAGAGAAATTTCATGGTCTTAATCATTCTAGGAAAAAAATTGTTGCAAAAATGGTGAGATGACTTGTAAATAACATACCTTAGAAAGCATCATCAAAAGAATTTATCCTTCCTTGAATTCCAACCTTCTTCCTTCACCTTCCCTCAGAAATTTGGATTAGATATCATTTGGTTACCTCAGACACCTATATATATTCAATATGCTCAAGTGTGATGAAAAATGAGAGAGCCTTGCCTCTTATTTATACTCTCCACTTAGCTTCCTTAAAAACATCTTCTAGGTCACTTTGCCCACTTTCCTTATTTTAGGGTTAACCCACTTCTAATTTCTCCATTAAATTTATTATTTGAATAATTTATTTTGTATTCACTTTGAATTATAGTACACTCATCACTTCACTTTATTATTTACCTTCTAAAATCTCTTAAACCACTTGGACTACTTTGACCTTTTGGGGCTTCTAGATGACATAGGAGGGTCCTCCAACTTCATAAGGCCATAACTCTCAAACCGTGAGGAGTTATGTGACGTTATACATACCACCAAAAATGGAATGAAATTTAATATACATATATAATAGTATTACCTGCAAATATATCAAAACTCATACCATTATCCATCAAACAAACTTGGGTCCATTACCCAAACCTGGGTTCTCCAACTTCTAATGGCCATAATTCTCTAACCGTGAGGAGTTATGTGACGTTACACATACCACCGGAAATGGCATGACAAACACTATCCATCTAGGATAGTTTCACTGACCTTCATATCATTATTCCACAAATAATCATGGGTTCTCTAACGATACTTCTAGGATAACTCAATCCGCAAAGCGTCTTCCCGTGAGGGATTTCACCATAAGGGGACCAATTTGGAGTTCATCCATTTCTACTTATTATCAATCATGACAAGACAATAATGAGTCATCTTTACATCAAACAAAATTGGGTCCATTACCCAAACCTTTGTGCTACCGAGATTTCTTCAAGGGTTGACATCAATGACAACCAACCTTAATCAACAATGTTCACTTGCCTCTTCGAGGGGGCAACCTCCAATCGAGAAGAGCTCTGTTACAATAATATCCAAGACAACTGTTCTCACACCCTAGACTCCTATTTATAATAAATATGTCTATCAGAAGAACCATCTAGAGGAAGATCCTTCTAGAAGTAGAATCTTCTATTAGGTCTTCTTACATTCTTCCTTATTCTTCCTTATTGCTAGGCCTTATTAATATTGACCTTTATTACATCGGAATATATTATTCTACCTACGTGAGGGGTTAGGTATCTAACATTTGGTAATGGATAATTGCCTTTTAAATAACATCTGTTCAGATTTCTGAAGTCCACACAAAGCCTTATTTCTCCAATCTTTTTTCTGACGGGTACTAAATTAGCTACCCACTCCGAGCATCTCAGTGGTACTATAATTTTGGCATCCAATAACGTTTTCAGTTCTTTTTCTATTATGGGTAAGAACAATGGATTGAAATGCCTAGACTTCTGCTTAAAATGTCTTGATCTAGGATTTAAAGGAATCTTGTGCTGCATAATCTCTGTATCAAACACCTTTAGGTCTTCATAAGACGAGGAAAATACATCTGAATATTGTTTCATCAAATTCAAATACTTGTCTCTCTGTTTTTTTGATAGTTTTCTAGATAATTTTACCATCCTGGGATTTAAATTTGAACTGATATCACAATCTATCACATTTGTCTCTTCTGTTTGAATAACAACTTTTCTAGAAACATCATTGTGGTCAAATAATCTCTCAAGTGGAACCAAACCTTTAGGCAGATGATTTGTTTTCAATTCATAATTTTGTGCCCAACAACACTGTCTTGGAGAACATTTGCAGCATGAACTTCCAGATCATCGTTCCCATTATCTTGATCTATTGAAATATTAGAAAAATCATCAATGGTCTATAAGAATATTTGAATATCCTGGTCATCTTTAAAAACTTGCCAATTTTTTTATGTTATTTGGTATTGAGGGTCTGTGTCTAACCTCAATCTCAAACTTTAAGTTAGGAAAAATTGGAGTCTTGAAATTACTGGCTGCAAGTGCTAAAGAGTCAGCCCGCTGATTCAAATTCCTGTGCAGAAAAGTGATGTTGAATGCCGAGAATAAATTATCCACATAATCCCACACCTCATTCCTATATTTCTTTAACTTCTGCTGTTTGTTCTGATAAATGTTTTTTATTTGATGGATAATAAGTTCTGAATCTCAAAAAATAGAAAGTTTATCTATACCCATATTTTTAGCATCTTTCAATCCTAACAACAGAGTTTCATATCCATTGACGTTGTTGGTTGTATCAAATTCTAGTTTGTATGACATAGGAATGACTTCTTTGGTAGGGGAAATGAGAACAATCCCATCCCTAGAGCCTTCTTTTGAGGAAGCCCCATCAAAAAACATTTTCCAGACAAAATTTTCTGCACAATCTTCAACTGTAGGTATTATTTTTCTAACTGATGTTTCAGTCATCTGATCACCAATGTGAAAAATAGAAGAGCCAAGTTCATCTTATACAACATATATGGGATGATTACTAGGATTTTCATGATAACTTACCAAGTAATCCATCCTTACTTCCCCGTACAGTCTCTGATGTTCTCCACCAAACATAGGTATGGTAGCATAACTGAGATCCATTTGTGATGTGGCTCCTCCTTTTTTAGCCCATGAACTTGACAGAAGCATCCCAAATTTAGGAGGTATGTCAACCACAATAACATCCAATACCACACTTTTCATAGGTAACTGAGATAAAGTAACCACCATGTATTTATTGACTTCCAGACATTTAAATTTTCTAGAGTCGAATGAATATAGGTCTAGGTAAGGCTTAGTGATATATAAACCTAATTCATCCATTACCACTTTTGGCATGACATTGTGTGAAGCTCCTGAATTCATTAAACAATTATGCAATATTTTGTCATGAATGTTCAGAGATATGTAGAAAGAAGGAGAAGCATCAGTCTTGTCTTCAATATGAGGTCCAATGGTTATAGCAGTATTCTCATATTCAAGGTTGATAGTATCTAAAAAGGTGACATAAGCAGGGGACTGCAATGCCTTGAGAACAAACTTTCTAAAAGGATTTGTTTTCATTAATTCTATCAGAGGTATGGGGATTTTAATCTTGTTAATTTCATTTTCCAAGCTGAAAGAAGGAACAACCTTTTCGGTTTCCTTTAACTCTGTAGTACCAACCTTGACAGGTTGCTTTAATTGTTGACCAATTTTAATCACATAACTTTCTTTACTGACTCCTGATTTAACTAGAGCGCTAGCCTTCTTTGTTGAAACATGTATATCCACTTTGGGTGTGTTTGATATGGACCTAAGATCATACTTCTTTCTTTTAGGTTCTTTCTCGATAATTTTATCAGCATCCCCTTCTTCAAACTGATTTAATATAAGAGCATCTTCATAATCCCGTTGTGTCAAATGAGTAGGAGACAATTCTATATCATTTAAATGCACTGTAGGATCATCCTCAGTATCATCTACTTATTCAACTTCTTTCACTGCATTATTTTGAAAAGGGGGCAAATTTTTTTGATCTTCTTGATTCCTCCTTTCTCTTGGTAAGATTTGAGGTACATTATTAGGCCTCCTAAACTGGTTAGAGTTTCTGTATCCACCTTCTTGTATAGGTCTGCTAGGCTGTTTTGTTACCATTTCTAGCCTAGCCATTTCAGATTTCAAGGCTTTCAACATTTTGGCCATTTCATCCATCTTAGAATCAGATGTTGAATGAGAAGAAGAAGGGAGTTCTTCTTTCTGTTTTTCCCTGTCTCTATCACCCCCGGACTTTAAATTTTCTACAACTAGTATGTTGGATTCTACCTCAATGGTCGCTTCATGCATCAGACTTAGAGTAGCAGACCTCCTTTCTCTCAACAACAGAGAAAATTCAGCATTAAAGGCATTAACAAAAGTAATTTTGGTTGATGTTTCTGCAGGCTTCATTTCATCTAGAATTTTACTATGCATTTTATTGAACCTTTTAGTAAAATCAGATATAGATTGTCCTTGTTTTCTTTTCAAAGTACCAAATTCAGTGATGTAATATAAGTAGTCTTTCTTATCTCCCCAATGTCTTAAAAAAGTATCATCCAGTGCATCAATATCAACAATTGAATTAGGTGGCAAACTTCTAAACCATTTTCTTGCTTCACCATCTAGACTCTGCACAAAAAGTCTCATCCAAACATCTGCATGCTCCACATTAAAATTATCTGCAAAACTGTAGAAAGAATTTAAATGATCTTCAACAATAACTTCTCCTTCTCCATTGAATCTTGGCAAATACTTCATATAATCATTGTGTGGGAAAGCATACAGGACTTGTGGTGGGTTTAATGGTGCATATCTAGCTGCAACTATTACATCCATTCTATTTAAAGCCATATTTACCACTTTTGGTGTTTGGGATGTAGGAGTGAGAAAAACTGGTGATGTAGAAAGAGAGACCGTTCCTTGAGTGAAGCAACTTAACTGAGCTGATATAAGTTCTTGATCTTTAGAAAACAAAGGTTTCTTTTCTGGACTAAAGTAGGATGATGGTTCCAGAAAAATAGGGTTTTCAAAGGAACAGTAACGTGGTTTATTTTCTTCAGAAGAAAAATACCGAGGTGATGATGAGAGTGTTTCTGGTTCACTTTTAATATCTTTAGTATGATATCTCAAAGCTTTAGCTATAGATAAAGTATTTGTTTGTTCTTCTTCAATGAGCTCAACAAACAACTTCCATTGACTTAGTTTTAAATCTGAAATGGTTGAAGGAAAGGAAACAGTAGCACGCTCAACAATAGGCTTAGTTTCATTCTCAAGAATCACTTCTTCAATTGGTGTGAGTTTGACAGTTTTAGAAGATTGTCCTTGAGTGCTAGTTGAAGGCAATTTTTCTTTTGAGAGAGAGGATTATCCAGGAATGATTTTAGGTTTTCTCAATAATGTTTCAAGGTTTGGCACTGCTGCAAAAGGCTTAGGATTTGGGTTTTTTCTGGTAACTTGCTTCTTTGTAGAGGATGAGGAAGTTGGAGGAATTTTAGGTCCTTTGCCTTCTCTTTTACGAGCCAAAATTACCACAGACGAGTCGCTAGGTGAAAAATACACAGTCTCATATAATTTTCCAAAATCTTGTTCACCATCAAGATTTGGATCTGATCTTGTCGTTCTCCTAGGGAAAAATAATTTGTGTCTCCGTCCCAAACAACAACGCCAAAAGATATTATTTCCTAAAGTTTCACTTGACTGTGAGAGGGAAAGCTAGGGCATCATCAGGTTATTGCAATGGTATTTTAAGGGTTTTATGAATAGGTTTTTAGAAAATGGTTGAAAGCTGGTTCAAGGGTTCAAGGTAAACACATAAATAAAAAATAAAGCCAGAAGATAACCCATTGATTTAGAAAATGGTAGTCACATTAATAGATCAGACAATAAGGTAAATCAAGAAAGAAAATATGAGAGCATTCTATTTGTCAACCCCATATAGATTTCTTATTTCAAAATATAATTGAGAAACAAGAACATGTACTTAAGGCAAATATTGATAATAAATAATAACAACAAAGTGTTCACTATGTTAGTTAAGATCAAGGAATCAATGCATTGCAACAGAAAAATGACTTCAAGTAAGAAAAGAAATAGAATATGAAATGAAATAAAATCTGACCATCAACATGTCTTTTCCATTTAGTATCAATGTGGAATAAAAATCGTCTTACAGTGAAATTCAAAATAATTCCCTGAATGCCCAACTTATCGACCTTCATACCATTTTTCTTGTGTCTATTTAAAGTACACAAAATATTCCTATAGATCCTATTTTCTAGTATACAGTTTGCAATAGGATATAGTCAATGCTTATCTCCTAGGAGAATCAACTCAAACAAGTACTTATAATGCCAATATAGTAGAAGGCTCAACAATGAACCCAAAAATATCTTTTACGAAAACTTGGAAAATCCCACAAAATTTGGAATCATATCTTACTGAGTTGTTCCATCCGAAATATCAAAATTTCATTTGATCCAAATATATGAATTGAATTGTTCATCTTTTACTCCTTGAGTAATAGCATCAAACATTCAAAACTGGAGGAAAGAACTTCATAAACCATCATGGTATAATGAATGCACTCGCTTTAATGTCTCTCTGCTTAAGTTTGGTTATTAACACAACATTATGCCAATATAACCTGAAATTGGATTCTCGTATCTCCTTAAGCAGTGCTTTCTGTTCTTTTCCTTTCTAACTTTAACTTTAAACTCTGGATATTCCTCTACAGGGGCATGTAGATTCAGGTGTATAACAACTTGAGGTTTTCTTAATTTGATCATATATTTTGAAGATAATCCAGAGCTATGATCTTCATGTTCAGTGCTATCAGAATCCCTGGTCTCTGAAAGGTCTGGAATTTGGTCTGGTTCTGCAAAAGGATCATCTTTGTCATCAGAAACTACATCTGTACCTCTACACACAAATTCAAATATTAAAGTTGATTTTGTGTTTGCTCTTGTCACAGGTCTCCTGGGGTATTGAGAAATCTGTTTTCCCTTTTCTTGTCTCTTCCTCAAGTCTTCAGATTCATTCTTAGTCCTGTGCAAAGAAGGTGTCCCTCCCTGTTTTTTGATGTTTGTCTTGGAATCTTCTGAATTATCCTCTATAATTATAAGATTCTCCTTTTTAATAGACGGATGAAACATGGCCTTTGAATTTAATATAAATTTATTGGCAAATCGGGTGGAGTTTCTCCTAGGGCACTTAGGCACACGTGTTGGCTTTTTGCTCTTTTTTTTGCCTTTTGCGTTCTTCTTACTTGTAGATTTTTGTTTCTGGTTGAATGGAGTCTGAACTAGACTCATAGTATAATCCTCATCTTCATCAATTTCCCTCTTTATATCTGGATTAGGAAATATGTCAGTGTCTTCATTTGTTTTAGACTTCTTACCTCGACTAGTGGTAGCTTCCTCATGAACTTCGCCTACATGCATATCTCCAATGGTTTGTTGAGTTTGCAATTTCCTCCTGCGAACCTGAGTTACCCTCACTGCAGGTGATTCTTCTTTAATTAAGAACTCAGTGGCTTTACCAGTCTGTTTCTGTTGGGTTGTTTTCTTTCCTTTGACAGTTTTGGATTTAGTTGACTGTAAATCATTTTTTAAAGACTGGATTAGCCAATCCCAGGATCTTTGGACTTCATTTAAAGAGAAAATTACCAATGTCCTAATTAAACCTTGATGAAAGAGACTGCCTTTAGCTGTAGCATGATGGGATTGCACCCTCTTGGACATTTTGGGTAAACTCTTAAGCATAAAGTAGGGTAAATTTAAAGTATAATCACCATTAATATGAATTAACAGTCTAATATGATAGAGATAAACCAAGGAAAACTTGCCTTCACACGTAATGTACCTGTGGATGATTAGCAAAGCGGTGTGTAATTCCTTCTTTACCCAACTATGTGGTATTCCCTTTTTCTAGTTAGGGTTTTTTTTCTTTGGAATTAGAAACCGATTCACAAATTCCATGACCACATTCTCCTTCTTCCACCACCTTTCCCCATACACTAGCAATCTATAAGATTGAACAATCGAATGTTCAGTCACATGCATCAATAATTTCCCATCTACAACTTCGAAGCCATCAAAATTCTGTGCAAATACCATTGAAATTTGTTTGTCATGCGCCTGAAAGGTTGTGGAAAAGTCAAACCAACCAACATCCTTGAACTTCTGTGCCATTTGAGGGTATGCTTCGAGTAATTCCGTGCCTTCAGGCTCTAGTCTGATTATCTGGCCACTCTTTTTGGGTGCCATACTACTGATATGATCCTGTAAACAAATCTGAGAAGATTGATGGTTTGAATTCTCAGTTCTCGTGGGCTGTTAAGAACTAAAAATCACTTATTTCTTTGATTTGATCCCTGCACAAAATAGCCGACGCACTAAAATAGAAGGTGATGATTTTGTTTATGATAATCAAACATGTTGATTTGATGCAGGTGTGGAGGGTACAACTCAGCCCCTCGTATGTAGCTGTTATTATTGAAACATGAACATGGAAATAGATCATGAAGAGGCATGGAGATCCTTTAATCATGAATTGAGAAATTATGACGCGATCAGGGAAGTGTGGTGCATGTAAAACTATGATTATTCATAGCGCTGCAGGAATAACACTATTCATGTAGCGCCTTTTCTGACTTGAAAAAAAAATGAAAATTCAAATAATGAACTGACAAGTGACGTGACAAGATTTATCATATCAAATCCTAAACTTTTAAGACTTCAAAAATTATTTAAAAGTGCAATAAAAATTGGAAAAAATGACCCTTTAAACCATGACGTAAAAAACAATGTTTTGACAAAAATAAGCATGAGAAGGTGGGGACAAGGACTAGGGACACTCACTTAATAAAAAACAGAGTTATAGACTAAAAGTGGGTAGGTTCTCTCAAAGTTGTCTCCATTTGGTGGTTGGGTCGGGCCTTTCCCAACCTACAAATTGCGCGATAATATTTTGGTGTCGTTGCTGGGGAGGATTTTAAATCCTCTTCTAAACCCTAACGACACTTTGGCAAGCTACCCCAAATCCTTTTCCCTAGCTTGCCCAACGACTCCACCTACGGGACGTTCTGTTTCACCTTTTGATGATATCTTTTTGAAGCTCATATGGCGGCTGTCCCTTCCCATAAAACTATCTTCCACAGTACCTTCCCCTTGCTCCAATCGCTCACCCTTGGGAAAAAGACCTCTACAAACCCCTTAACATGGCCACCATCTCAAGATACCCCAACACAATGCCAAAAGAGTCAAACAAGTGGTTGTCAAAGTTCCCTAGAAATAATGTAGTGACTGTTGAAGATCATCTCTACACCATAGGCTGAGATATGGATAATGAAAACATTGAGCATGAGGATGTATCCATGAAGCTATTGGCTTCATAATTGACTAAAGAAGCTCTAGGATGGTTCAAAGGCCTTTTGGATAATCACCTCACATCCTATGAATATTTTGCCAAGTTATTTAAGAGAATATGGTTAATGAAAAAAGCCAATGGGATGCTTGTAGCTTAGTTCAATCAAATAAAGTAAAATGAGAACGAGACAATGAGTGAATTTGATACTAGATTTGGTTGGTTATACAACTAGATTCCAAGCAAATTTACGTCCTACAACCACATTAGTCTGTCTCCTTTATAAGAATGCTTTTGAAGGGCAATTTCACTTTATTCTGAAGGACAAGAAGCTCACTTCATTGGCACAAGACAAAGGGTATAGTGATGAGATTGAATAAAATCTCCTTGACTCAAGGGTGGATACTGTTGATTAAGGTTGGTTGTCATTGATGTCAAACCTTGAAGAAAGCCCTGCAAAACAAAGGTTTGGGTAATAGACCCAAGATTGTTTGATGTAAAGATGACTCATTATTGTCTTATCATGGTTGATAATAAGTAAATATGGATTAACTCCAAAGTGGTCCCCTTATGGTGAAAGCCTTCACGGGAAGCCACTTTGCGGAGTAAGAGAACCCATGCTTAATATTGGAATAATGAGATGAAGGACAATAAATTTGTTAGGTAAAATATCTTAGATTTAGAGTTATTGTCATTCCATTTCCGGTGGTATGTGGAACGTCACATAACTCCTCATGGTTAGAGAGTTATGACCATGAGAAGTTGGAGACCCCAGGTTTGGGTAATGGACCCAAGTTTGTTTGATGGATAA
>SNQJ01S0006851.1:147872-171246 GCA_010110895.2 Picea sitchensis | reverse complement strand
ACACATGATTGGTACATACTTGGCACATGGTTGGATGCACTTGTTTATGGTATAGGTTGATTACAGGTTATTTGGTACAGGTTGGTGCATGGTTGATGCACTTGTTTATGGTACAGATTGATTACAGGTTGAGGTACAGGTTGGTGCATGGTTGATGCATGGTTCAAATTTATTGGTACAGGTTTACATCAGTATATCTCACAGTGACAGGTTGACAGTTGTTCCATCATTCTACTTCTACTTTAGGGTGGCAGGATGAGGCAAGGATTGGTGGTTGTAGCCACCTTCCGATTGTAGCCAGAGATCATAGGGGGTTGTAGCCTCCTTCTAGTTGTAGCCAGAGAATTGGGGAGTTGGAGCTTCCCTCATGTTGTATTATGAGAAACTAGGGGGTTGGAGCCTCCTTCTAGTTGTAGCTGGAAAACAAAGGAAGTTGGCGCTTCCAATGAATGTAATTCTTCAAGACATATAAGAAAAATCATTTTGTGGTTTTCTCCCGATTTGGGTTTCCACATAAAACACTAGTGTACTGTGTATGTGTATGTTTGTTCATTTGTTCATTGCTTATTTACTCTGCAATTATTGGATGGTAATGATTCATTGATATAACACTTGGATTGTATGGTTAAAAATGATTAAATTGCTCTATTACTGATTCACCCCCCTCTCAGTAATCCAACAGATCCTTTTTAGTACCCTCGTGTCAAGGAAGAAGCAAAAAATAAGGCTTCCAATAACAGTGCCCCTAATCTGATTGCCCTATTGACTCATAAGATAGATCAGATGGGTACTCAATTTTCCCAAGTATAGATCCAAATCATGGGTCATTTGACTACTGTGGAAAGAAATCAATCTGCTCCCAAACCTTAGTTTTCCAGACAACAGAAAGATGCCACATGTTGGAAACCAAGGCCTCAACAAGAGATAAAGGCCCATGATACTTTGAAACCGGTTGGGATGGTTGGTACAAAATCTTGGTGCCTTCCATGCCAAGAACCTCACAGAGAAGATGAGTGTCATCAACGAGATGAATATTCTTACAATAGTATGAATTTCATGGATATGATATGCACTTTCCAAGAGGAACAAGTCACACAAGAACAAATCAATGAATCCATAAGATAGGGGGAAAGAGAGGGGAGACTCTGGGCCTTGAATAAGTTGACAGATGATCAGGAGTTAAGGAAGAGGGAATATTTGACCTACACTAGAAGACATAAAGCTTCAAATCCTCCATCACAACTTGCCACTCCTCTTCCATCAGGAGAGAAGGTGGTCCCGCCACCTCCACCTCCAGTACATGAGTTGTTTCCTAAGCTATCTCCCACTGATGAGATTCAATTGAATACAAATGTCACAACCATGTTTGGAAAGCTTAATATGACAGTACGAGTGACATAGATGTGTAAGATACCTTTTATAAGGAGGCAAGTCTTGGAGTTATTACATGTATCGATCGAGAAGGAATATCCTCCTATCATTTTAAACACTATGTATCTCGATCGGAAAAAGGATAAATGTCCTCCCTTATATCTTTCATTAGGTGTCAATGACCTCTACTTGAACAACTGTATGTTTGAATCAGGGGATTTTGCGAATGTGATGTCATTCAAGGTGATGGAACAACTTGGTTTGAAGACAACCCAACCCTATGGAAACATTTGTGGAATTTATTCTAAAAGGGTCAAGGTTTATGGGTTATGTGAGGACGTCGAGGTATTTTTGATTTATTTTCCACATATCAGCCTCCTCATGAACATAGTGGTGATCGATGTTCCAGATGCATGGGGGATGCTCTTATCGAGGAGTTGGTTTGCTGTCCTTGGGGGTTTCCTTATCATGGACCTTACCCATGCACACATCCCCATGGGAGATGGCACTTTTGAGGTATTATATAGTTGAGAGAGATCTGACAAGCATGTGACCGATCCCAAAGGTCCTGACTACAAGTGAAGATGAGTTTGATGAAGTCCTAGACACCATTGAGTACAATCCGCAAGACTTTCCCTTTATGTAGGAAGACTCCATAAATGTGCTCGTCCTAAGAACATATGAATACAAAGATAAACTTGCAAATTTCCAAGGGAAAGAGCCATGGTCTATCCAAATTATGAAGAAAGAAGATGAAGAATGCGAAGAAGCCATCAAAAGGATGGTCAACGCAGAGCCTCCTTCCTATCCATACATTGAGAATATACCTTACATAAATTTCAGTGAAGGAAGTATTGCACTCATGTGGGACAAGAAAAAGGGCAAGCCCAAGTATGAACATAGAGATGACATCTCATGGCTTGACCCTTACATAGTGAAGAAGAAGTCCGACAAAGAAAAGTACTATTTGATAAAATTGCATGGGAGAAATATGTCATTACCACTAGATGGATCTCTTTTCCGACCTTCTGTTAAGGTCACATGACTTATTGTTGACGGGCATAAGTGAACGCTCAACTCGAAGGGAGAGTCCAGTTTGAAGTTGTCTATAGTAACCTAATTCGTTTGGGGTAACTCACCCTGACGGGTTTTACGGCTTCGTTAGCCGATGAGGGGATCTAATCTAAACTACAAAAATTAAAACAACTAATTATTTATTTACAAATTCCTACTATGTACATTAATGCTTACTATTCACACATTTTATATACAAAATTTACAAAATAAATGGGTTCAAGGTTTACGAGAAATCTTATAAAACTAAAAATCAAGAGAGGGAACTAAATCGCAGGCAAAATTATAATTTAAGAAAACTAATACTAATCTACAAATCTAACTGAAATCCAAATTAAAAAGGCATGAATGCAAATAACAACAGTGTTCATTTTACATGAGCAAAGCATCTAAATTTATAAAGGTAATTTACATTCAAAAAAATAAAAGCAAACAAACTAAATCAAATGTAATCTTACTAACCTATTTATTAGCCAGTAATAAAGAGAGCCTATGGTTGTGCCTTCTTGTGTATGAACTCTTCCAACAATATGTCTGTCTAAGGGAAACCTATGGAAAATGATCGCGAAGTGGAAAGACTTTGATAATATCTGAAGAAAATCACTTCGATAGATATTTGACAATCTTATTTATGGTACATAAAGAACAACATCATTTAATCTGATCCTTGTGAAGAAACATAAATCATTGATCAAGAAAAAAGACAACTTTAATTGACCAATTAATCATAACAAGTATAAAAACATACAAAGAAATTTAATATATTTTAATACTTGTATCAAAATGACACTATCATAGAGATAATAATTAATTGGGACAATAAATTATTAAAGTCGAATAAGGATGACATGAACATAATTATAACAATGATAATGCATGGACAGAATGGACAAAATCTAAATCTTACCATACATTATTACTTGTGAGAAGGACATGAATTATACAATCACATATCTTATATTAAAAAACAACACAATACCACTTATGGTGAAAAATCCTCAAGCAATTTGTAATCCAATATTCTTCTTCATAACTTTCACATCAGTCTATTATCCCAAAATTCTCACCATCTCCCTCTTGTGAGGATTCTGAGTCTATTTAAAAAAAATTGAGAGTCAATCCACTTATCCATTCGATAACATCGAATCCCTCACAAGATGGTATATTTAACAAAAAATGTCACTTATTCTCGTAACATAATAGTGCTAATTATAAAAAAACAATTCGTTCAACAACTTTGACAAAAGTTTGTTGGCATAACAAAATAGGGCAATACATGAGACTTACCCTCTACTATATAAAGTAATATGGATGATATCAAACGGTCTTCATCACAGGGTTGATGATGTATTTCCATTGTTTTAGGACCTGAAACAACAAACACAATCCATTAGAATCACATTATAGTTAATAAAGACTAGCTACAAAATCTTTGATTTTGTAGCTGGTCTAAAAATATTACAAAACCAAAACAAAATCAAAGCAAAATTAAAATGTTGACTTTGCATTACCCGAGATTATACATTAGAAATCCAATATGCATGTAGATTGGGTTCCATAATAATACTGACATTGGTGGATTGTTTGAGAGTTCTTTGGTTTCTTAACAGCCTAAGGAAAACTATGTTCTATATCACTTATAAACTATCGATTTTCCCTTTTAAGATCTCTATTTTTTTTAAATCTGATTTATGCGCATTTGGAGGTAAGGGGTTTGTACCTTGAACTTGAATTCTAAATTCATATTTTCATATAGAACTTCATATTTTTCAATGATTATTGGTTCCATTGAGGAACCCCCGTGCTTAGATTCATTCCTGAGCATTCTGGACAGTTTTTGGCTCATCCTCTTGTTTTTGAAATCAATTTCTTGCTTACATCTGCACCCGATTTTCATGTGGATCAGCATATAGATTGACCTTTGAAGGGATGGATTGTGTTTTGTTGTCTAGTTAAAACATTTCAAGAGTTTGTCTTTCAATCAATTAAGAATCGATTCAAGATATTGAGTCTGCACTAAACTTGCTTCGAGTTACATGATGATCAGGGGCATGAATTGATTGATTGATATGATGAGAGGGAGGATCTGACTCGTTTGTAACCCTAGACACCTAAGAACTAGTTTCAATCTTTGAGAAAAAGTGAAAGATTACACAAAATTCTACAGAACCTTTACCTCAACCGAAACGAAATTTCTGAGAAATTTTTCTTTAGAAAATGGGGCATATCACTAAAATTGTTTCATTTCTAAAGAAACTGTCCTGGCGGACAGTAAATGAGCCCATTCTAGAGATGGGTTTTGGACGATTTTTTCAAACACTTCACTGTTTGCTCAGAATCCATCTCGCAAGATTATCTCTCAATTCTGGCCTTTTTTCTATCAAAAGTTATGGCAAACGCCCTAGCCTCTTCAATATTAAAACCCCTAAATGACTGGATAAATTCTAACCAGCCTACTTGGGAAAGCACCTCAATTGCATAATCATAGGTAAGTAGGTTCTGAAGGTCATTCAAATCTGTCCTTACAACATGGGCCATGAACTCTGTAGTTAGGTTAATAGATAGAATAAACTGGAGGGGGAACAAACTACCTCTGTGGGAGAAATACATAGGAGTAGTAGCAAAACAAAACCATTAAAACCACATGAGAACAGGTCGACACACCTCATCCCAATAGTAATGGCTGAGAACTAGAATAACCAAGGATGATACAAATGCATTAACCACTTAAAACATAGATGAATTTTTGGATCGCTTGCATGATGAAGGATAAAGGGTTTTAGAATCAAATGACCCATGTTTTTCTTACAATTCACCATGAACCACTAACCCTAAATCCTGGATGGGGACATGATCATAGTAATGATATCATAGTCTTTTCAGAGGGATTGGCCAAGGTAAGAGGGAATAATAACAAGAAATGGTAAAGTAGTTCAAGTACAAGGCACTTTCTTCTACTTAGTGTTTGAATTAAACCCTTACAAACCAAACATATCACTAATAATGCATTTTAACTACGGTCGATTAGCTTAGGGAACATGATATCGAGGATGAGGCACACTAATAGGTCTTTAGTTCCATTTCACAATGTTGGTTCGAATTTAAGGCTCTAACCTAAGCATATTAATTATATAGTCTAAATATCCCCCTTTGAATGAAATTGTAATTAGGGAAATTGAAACAATTAACTATAGACCATGATTATATGTGCTTGGTGAGGTTCAATAAAGGTTTCTTGCAAAGTAGCACGGTCTTGATAGAGTCAGAATAAATATTATATGAGAGGCTAAAATTTCATCCATAAAAAACAAATGAATTTGTACAAAGATCCACCAAAATGGGTTTACAAGAAGAACCCTTAATTTCATGCTTAACAATCATGAAATTAAGTACACAATTATAGCATACTTCAAATAAAGAGGAAAATAAATATTCATACTAAGTCGACATAAAATGGATAAAGCAACAAAATTTTACAAAAAATCCATCAATCTGATATAAATAAGATACTAGACAACGTGAATTTAAAGGTTGACTCTACATTTTAAAGTAAAATGACGACATAATGGTTGGGGAGCCAACACTTATTCAGGGCCTGGGCCCCATGTAAGTAGGTAGGTCATCTTGCTTTCCTTGTATTTGCATATTGATTGCTCATGTTAGTTTAGATGCATTTAATATTTCATTTTCTATACTTGAATATTGATTTCATGCTTAGTTTAGAAATTAAAAAAAAAATGCTAAAATTTTATTTTCTATATTAGTTTCCATTTGGATTTTGATGTATATGGATGAAGGGTGATGGAACCACCCTAGATTTTATGGTTTCTTGTTTCAATGTAGGCACAGGTCTACCAGGAGGTGTTGCAGTTCTCATGCACTCTACGGTGAGCACATGTCCCCAAGTAGGAGCTAGATGTTATCCCCATTTTTTGGGATGACTAACAAGATGATTTCTCGAGGCCCTCAGGTTGTAGATATAGAGTGTCGAGAGACCACATTGTTGACAATTAAAAATGCAACAATGAATACTATGCTCGCAAATGATTGCCAAGCTCTATTAATTATTTGTATTAATAATAAAATAGTAGGTGGGACCCCCTTGTATACTTGTGGCTATGATGGATATGCTGTGCTTATATTTTGTTGCTTGTGCAATGGTACCAACACAGTCTTCTATGGTTCATTGTTTCAAATCATGGTTTAAATTTTATGGTGACATGTGATGGTTGGTTGATTAATGCAGGGCACTGGATGGATTTGATGACCACTCACAAAATATGTTAAGGCTTCCCTATAGATGAAAGAATTATTATCAGTTTTGGTCTAACATTACATTAAACATGGTATTAGTTGGATTAGATGATCTTGATAAGGGATGATATTGAACCTCTTTTGAATTAAAGAACTATACCCAAACTCTAATGTTGTATTATTGTGACAAAAGAGGGATGCACTAAACCCTTGCTACTATGTTTACGCGCCTTGTTGAATGTTATATGTTGAATGCACATGGGGTAATGTTATAACACAATGTTATTTTGGAAAGTTTGACATTACCAACAATGGAACACCATGAAAATGTGATATGGAAATGGATATGTGGTTGATTAAATGCTTAGTGCTATGGTGAATTGGATGGCTCGTACGTTGAATTGAATGAGGTTGGAGGAAGAAGCCACGTGCATTTACTGCACGCCACTCAAACACCCCTCGAGCCCGTCACCCTAGTCATTATTGCATTTTGGTTTTTGGCTCTGGTAGTTGTTGATGCTCTGCATTGTTAGGTCATGAAGGAGGCATACAGTCTAGATTCTTCCTTGCATAGACTTTTCCAGGTATGGGTTCCTTACTCTTCCATCCATGATGGTTACTCTGCCCTTTGAATCATTTTTTGGCTCATGATTTCTAGCGGTCTCTGTGTTTCTTAAGCTGTTATGGGATATTGAACTGTGTATTGGTTCTATGTCTGTGGTTTCTTATGGTGATTATTCTGACTGTTGGAATTTAAAAAAGGAATGGTTATGCTCTCCTTCATGTGGGTAATCTTTGCATGGGTTTATTGATAAAATGACAATGAACTATGCTCGGTCATGGCTTGGGTTTTGGGTCTGGTTCTCTGCGGAAATTTATTATTATGATTTGACAAGCTCTGAGCTTTGCGCATGGGTGTTACAACCAGTCTCCGTGTTTAAGATTTGCCACTCCTTTTTCATCTCCGTGGTTGATATTTTTCGATCCTATGGGTTCTAATGTGAACTATTGAAAGTTCAAAGTTTTTCTTGCCTTGACTTGGAAAAACCCTGAGCTGTTAGCTATCATAGCATTTCCTTCACTAACACTGTTTCCTAGGAGGCATTACACAGTTGGGTTTAACATCACCCATAAGTTAAATGGAAGCATTATACATGATTTTGGTTGGGCACGAGTTGTGTTTGGACACTTACATTATAGTGTTGTTCAAAGATTTGTTGATTTTTGTTCTGTTAGAGGTGGCCGACTGTCATTTTGGTAACCCTCATAGTCAAGAGTATTTTTACATGTTATGTGTCTGTGGTAATTTTGAAAGGCACGAGCTGTCTACGCTTTTCGAGGACTTAATCCTCTGATTGAACCACCTATTTTTACCCTCCACTTGCTGTGTTTAAACCCTAAATATGATATTGATATCATTTTAATCCAATATAATGGTTGATGGTCACTGGGCAGGCTTGGTCTATTGGGCATGATTTGGTTCTGTTCCTCATTGGGAAATTCTAGAAGAAGTATGTTCCTAAATTACTTATTTGAAGCTTGGGCTCGAAGGGTTGCATGTTATTTGATTCAAGTGTTATTCAAATCAATCCATATGTTGATTATATTTGATTGACACTTGTGTGTGAACTGATTGGGGCCCGATTAAGAGTTTCAATGCCCAGTTTGATTGTGTCAAATAATATTTAAATAATTGACAAGTGGTGGTAATATTGTGCATGTTCTTATTGATTTTAAAGAATAAATATTGGATATAAACGACTGGAAGCATTGTGCGTATTTCTATTGGTTTTTAAAAAAATATTTAACATTGGAATTATAAATGGTTGTGGCTCAAAGGGTTATTGTGGTTCATCATATTGATTGCAATGTTGTTGTTAGGACTGCTATACAAATATTATATAGATGCAAAGACTGTTGTAATTGAGTATTTCTAGGCATATGAATTATTGTTTGGAAGCCAACAAGCAATCTATAAAGGAAGTAACAGTTTAAATTGTGGTTTTGAAAAGTGAATAATGTTGAACTTTGGAGGTCTAAACAGAGATATGTTTGATTATTTGTTTTGATTTATTTTTATATGAACATTATCCATATTATGTCCTTGTCATTTTACCACTTTTCGCTCATTACACCCCCCTCATAATCCCAATTTCATTTTGGCATCCCTGTTCTGTGAAACAAATTAAAAAAGGTTCGTGTAACAACGACAAAAGAGATAACACAACAATGGCTGGCAACTGATATTTTGGTATATTTTACACAATTAAATTATTTAATTAATTGTTGAGCAATATTCGTGCGTTTATCCCCTCTCATTATACCACCTTTATCTCATTACACTCCCTCCATATGTCCCATGAACCCTATCATCCCCTGCTCACTTGGCGATTATTAAATGGTTTGTTATGGATGGATTTGCATGTATCTTGTGTCAATTTCTGAGCCAATTTTTTTTATTCATGCAAGAATAATGTCATGTATGGTTTATTAAGGGTTTAGTTACTAACCAAATGCTGCTACAGGATGAGTTTCTTCAGTCGGGGCAGCCATGGCAGAAATAACAGAGGAAGGGGAAACTGGAACAGAGAGCCTAAAAGGCCTAGATTTTCCATTCATTTTGATGGTGATCCCCAGGAATTAAACCAGTTGTTCCAAGATGGGTTCTTTAACTGGRTCATGCAAGGAATATTACAACCTCGACTAGAGAGATCCCCCTTATAGCCTCATAACATCCCTGGCATTCTTGTTCCTCCTCAGGTGCCCTTGCAACCAGAAGTCCTTGCAAATGATGGATGGCAAGAGGTTGTCAACCCGACTATCTCTCACCATCGTGGCTGGCCCAATATGTCATTACCTCCTCCACCACCTGTTAATCCTTATGTTCAAATTGCCCCTTTTGATTCACCTATCCAATCTTCACATGCAAGTAAAATACTAAAAATAGATATTCCCCTTGTGCAAGATAAAGGCAAAGTTGTTGTCTCCCCTTCCTCTCCCTCAAATAATTCCTCAAAATCCATATCCTCCCGCATGCAATTGAAGGATGATTGTTCCCATGTAATCAGTGAAATACAACCTCAAGGTTCAAATCAACCATGAGCGACTTCCGGGAAATGAAAGGGGGACATCACTGAGAAAAGAAAAATTGCCTCTCAGAGTGGAAAGTATGGATTTTAGTTATGTGTTTTTATGATTTGAGTTGATAAAGACAGTGTTAATGGTCTGCAGAAATTTTGGACAACAAGCTCTTTTTGGATAATGTGGATTATGTGAAAACTTATATATTTTTGGATACGACTTAAATTATTTTTGATATTTAAATATTCAATTTTGAAGGTATCTAAGAGAGTTACAAGAGTGGCATGTGTTGAAATGATTATCCATTTGTGTTATATTTTATAATTTGAAAATAAGAAAAGACGAGAGTCACAAGGGGTCCCACCTACCTAGTTATTGTTAATTAAAGACCCGTAACTATTATTATTATTATTATTTCTCCTAAACTAAATTAGTTAAGTCAAACTAACTTAACTAAAGAAAGTAGTTGGACTAATTCAACTTATTTGGAAAGCATAAAAGCTAAATGAGAAGAAGAAACAAGAGGAGAATAGAAGGAGAAAACAAGACTAAGGTTTGCTCTTTCGATTTCATGAGATAGTTTTAGTTTTCATTCATTCTTGAGTTTGTTTAAAGCCTAATTCTCTTTTTGACAGCAGGGTCCTATTGTATACATTAAGGTTCAAAACTGAACCAAACCATTCAGATGTTTGTTTTAGAGGTGTTGATCCATCCTTGATAGTCTGTGTATTCTTGTTTGTTTTTGGATTAAGTTTCATAGCTGATAAAGGATATTTTGCAGATTCAAATTGGCAACAATCTGTGGCAAGCTGATCCAGATTATAAATTTCAGTTTTCACTTGTTGTTAGAGTCCTTTTGTATGGTTTTCATCGGGGATATCTAAATTAGACTTTGGTCCATGCCCTCACCGGGGTTTTGTATCTCAGAATGAAATAAATCATAGTGCCATTCTGTCTCATTTGTGTGTATTTATGACTTGGTTACTTTTTCTTTTGATCTCCATATTTACTTTCTGTAATTTGTATACTTTCAGAAACTTATATAAAATTTTATGTTATTTTGCAACATTCTTTTTATTAATAATCAACCTAAACCCTTGTAATTAATACTTGCGAATTGGGAAAATATTTTTGAGGCTATAAAACACAGGGTGATATTCTCGACTATCTTGTCCTAGCCAAGTAAGATTCGAAAATGATTGAGTAAGGTAATTCATACATTTTCCTCAACATTTATTTGATGACCATACCGAGGAGATCTTCCATATCTCTTTGATTGATTGTATTTGTGATTATCATTGAATATTTCTGCTTTCGATTCTTTGACTGTTTTCTTTTCTTCATGACAGTACCTATTACAAGGCAACCCAATATTGAGCCCAGTCTTAAAGACCAAACCAACATTGCTTTAACTTTATTCAATACCATATTAGAAACTGCTAATACCCGAGATGAGATTGAACGCTCATGGGTAGTAATTGAACAAGACATAAGTGTTTGGGAACGCGAGGAGGCCAGGCAAAGGCAGCCTAGGAACCAATTGTAGCTCTATTTTTTCTAAAGTTGCGATCCTCTTTTCATGTCCTCAATTCCTCACATCTCTAGGAGAAGAAGAGGATTATCTCCTGAATTCACTCCTATCACTGAAATATGAAGAAGGAACATCATTCTATTAGCCCAACATGACACTCTAAGTAGAACTGTGTTTGATTAAGCTAGTGCATATTTCTCACCATCACCCATCATTTACAAAATGGCATCTGTGGGTGACTTTGGTGGCACTGGAGGTGCCTCAACTTCTCAACCCTCGACCTCATCAATGATTGGTAGCTTGTATATCCATCAAATTCCAGTCCAATCAACTACTAACCCTACCAAGGTCATTAACAAGTATGGGCTCTTTCAATTCGAAGAGGATGCTACTACTAGCCCGTGGCATGTATCCTCTCCTATGAACCTAACACCTGCTACTCGTCCACTTCCAAAATTCAAAGAGCATCTCCCTAGGTTTTCAGGAAATAACACAGTCACTACAAATGAACACTTGGTAGAATTCTCTAATGCCTGTCACAATATAGGAGCTAATGACAATGATACTTGTATGCACTTATTTGTTAATTCCCTTGAAGGGAAATAAACAATTTTTTTTTTTGATCTCCCTCCCAAGATTCTTTCCACTTGGGAAGAGTTATTTTACTGGTTCAAATCTACTTATGGGCAGTCTAAGATCCCAACCGAACAATTATGGGAATACAATAACATTGCGTACAAAGACAGTGAGACTATCAAGTCTTTCAATCTACGTTTCACCAAGTTGTGTAATCAAATTCACGAACTCATTCGCCCCTAGAACCAAGCCACTTTTATGCATTACAATAATGATCTACCTTCCCCTTATCATCATAGGCTTGAAGAAAAAACTATTGACAATCTTGGTTCCACTCTTCATACTTGTCTAGAGTATGAGGAACAATTGGAAATAATAGGTCTTCCCAAAGGAGACTCAATTAAACAAACAAACATGTTTGCCCTCTTACAACTTGTACATGATATGAATAACTGAATGATAACGTATGAGAAAAAGGAAAATTTCCCTTCACTTACTTCCGGGGCCTCATCGTCTTCTTCACCATCTTTTAGGAATCCCAATGAAAACAACTTTCATCCCAAAGCCATCATGCCTCGCAGTTGGTGTAACTTTTGAGAGGAACATCACGAGGAAAGTATTTGTGAGGTAAAGAAGAGTGCTAGAGATAAAATATTTGGCAAAAGGCCTGAAACTACCATTGATGTTCTAGATTTCATAGAACCAAAGGATGTCATGATCATAAACACTAGGAAAAAATCCTATGTTTCAAAAGGAAAGTATGATCCCCCTCGTACTTCTTCTAGCCCAAGCTCATCTTCGCCAGCTGCTACTGTACAAGCTACTAAAACTCATGACAGTCAAGGAGTCCCTTCCCCTCTTCCCGCTTCCAAATATAACATTCACAACCAATTGGCTAATATCAAGGCTGATGCTACTATTTTGGACATGGTTTCCATCCCTGAGCAACAAAATCATCTAAAAACATTCATGGAAGGAAAAGCTTCCACCATATCCAATCTCTCCAAAGAGGTAAAAGAAGAGGATTCTATTGTAAATAAAGTAGTTGTAAATAATTTTAGACACCCTATAAAAAACCCTCCATTTTTCATTTCTGTAAAGATTATGGATAAAATGGCCCATTGTTTTCTAATTAACGACGATTCGGGCCCAAGCGTAATGTCAAAAATTATTATGGAAGATCTAGGCTTGTCTTGTACCAATGAAATTGCTAGGAGCATGCTCTCTTACAATATTCTACAACAATCGACCATAGGTGAAATCAAAGACATGACTTTGGTTCTATGCACACATCCTGAAATAAGGACAACCCTTAATATTCAGGTAATTGACATGCCAGTAAGTAACTATTCGATCATCTTAGGAAGAGATTGGCAAGCCTTGACACGTGGATATCTCTCACTCGATGTGACACACTTATTCATTCCTCGGAATGGAAAGAACATCATAGTCCTAAGGGAGGGAAGAATTTCACCGTATATAGAAAGCATCCCACAACCTAATGTAAATTATGTCGAGGAGGACTTAAAAGTGTACTCTATCTTTGTCGATGAAGATAACACTACCTTGGAATAGATTGACCTGGAAGATGGGATGTGGCATATGCACTTTGATTTTTCATGCTCCAACGAAGGTAATGGAGCTGGAATTATCCTGTACTCACCTGTAGGTAGAATTCATAACTTTTCCTATAGGTTAGAGTTTTCTTGCACAAACAACGTCACTGAATTTGAAGCATTACTACTAGGCATTGAAAATGCCTATAATTTAGGTTGTGGTCACCTTATAGTTTTTTAGGAATTTGAACTTGTTGTAAACCTTGTAGGTAAAATATATTTTCCTAACAACAAGTTGATGAAACATTACACCCAAGCTGTTTGGGCACTTATCTCGAACTTATTGTCATTTAACATCACTCATGTTAAAAGGGAACTGAATCTAATGGTTGACAGGTTAGCTATTTTTGCAGTCTCTCCTACTCGACAACTTCTTCCATAAAGACCTGATTGTACTTTTCAATATTTATATCGTCCCCATATCCCTGACAATGTAGAGTCATGGAAAGTCTTCCCTAGTGATGAAAGCATCTGTCCTTTCATACAAAATGATCCATATAAGACCAAGGAGATTATATCCATGGAAAACAAAAAAATTCCGAAGGGCTTGACTCCTCTAGAAAGTTCATTTTCATCAAGTGATGTAGGCAACAAAGAAACACATAAATAAGAGGAGTAAAAAATGAAAGTGGGTTAAACCATTTCCTTGAACATTGGGACACCCGATTCCCAAAATAATGTTAAGATAGGTGCCCAATGTACTGATGAAGAAAAGTTGAAATTCATTGAGTTACTTCGTGAATTTCAAGAAGTTTTGCTTGGTCTTATGAGGATCTTCGTGGTTTTGATCCTATTCTTATACAACATGCCATTCCTATCAAGGAAGGCATAAAATTGGTTAGGAAAAAACAAAGACCCATTAACCCCGCACTTGAAGCAACTATTAGGAAGGAGTTGGAAAAACTTTTGAAGGATGGGATAATTTCCCTGTTAAATATTCCTAGTGGGTTTCCAATTTGGTTCCTGTTCAGAAAAAAACGGGTCAGATCCAATTGTGCGTTGATTTTCGTGCATTAAATAAAGTGAACATAAAACACCATTTTCCTCTCCCTATTATTGAAATGATTTTGCAACAAGTTGTAGGGTCACAGATGATGTCCTTGATGGTTTTTCTGGTTATAATCAGATCAAGGTAAAAAAGATAGATAAATACAAAACCACTTTCATTACACTTTGGGGAACATTTCCTTATGAACGCATGCCTTTTGGCTTATCTAATGCAGGTGCCACTTTCCAAAGAGCTATGCAGTTAGATTTTGAGGATATGATCGATAAAATTATTCAGATTTACCTTGATGACTTGACTGTATATTCAAAGAACCGATTGGATCATTTTGGCCATCTTAGAAAGGTTCTCATGCGATGCAAGAAATTATGCATTTCTTTAAACCCTTCTAAGTCTATTTTCAACGTTACCAAGGGAAAACTCCTTGGGCATATTGTCTCTGATTTAGGAATAAGCATAGATCACGAAAGGATTGTTGCTATTCTAAACCTTCCTGGCCCCACCTACAAAAAAGAGGTTCAAGCCTTTATGGGCATTATCAACTTTGTTCGTAGGTTTGTTCCTGATTTTGATGTAATGGTTAAACCAATTCACAATCTTCTCAAGAAATATCGCTCCTTTTCTTGGACTGATGATGTCGAGAATGCTTTCGTAAGGATTAAGAAGGCAATCAATTCCACACCGGTTTTTTTGAAGCCAGATTTTGAGAAAGAGTTCATTATATACACTAATGCCACAAAGGAAGCAGTCTCTTCTATCCTCATACAATGTGATGACAATAATAATGAAAAACCAGTAGCTTACATGAGTTAAATATTATCATATGATGAATTCAAATATTCTTATATTGAAAAACATGCTTTCTCTCTTGTTAAAGCTGAGGAGAAATTTTGCCACTTTATCTTAGGCAAGCACACACTAGTAAAAGTCCCTTTACTTGCTGTCAAGTTTTTTCTCTCATAGAATTATCTTTTAGGGAAGCTTTCACATTGACTTGCCAAGATCCAAGAGCATGATTTAACCATCACGACTTCAAAGACCATTAAGGGACATGAATTATCCCTTCACTTGGCTCAACATGTTGAAGCAAGTAAAGAAATTGATGAATGAGACAACCCACCGTCAACACTATTTTACATTGATAGTCGAATCCTTCCTATAGCTGAACATCCATGGTATAAAGATCTGGTGTATTACTTGCAAAATCAGAGATGTCTAGATAGCTTTGATACTCATCAAAGGAGAATGCTCTGTCTTGAATCTTCTAGATATGAGATATTACTTCGCTGTGTAAATAATGAGGAAGCACATAAATTGTTACAAGAAACCCATGGATCTTCAGATTTTATCATTCATGTGGGTGGTCACTTTTCTGATAAAACTGCTACTTTTAAAATCATTAGAAAAGGGTATTATTGGCCTTCAATTTTGTGAGATTCTTATAACTTTTCAAGATCTTGTGACAAGTGCCATAAGTTCGTTGGGAAAGAACATCTTTCTTCCAGGAATTTATCGGTCATATTAATCCTCCATCTTCAGTAGAGAAAGTTTTCATCTTGACAACCATATATTATTTTACGAAATGGACTGAGGCTGTCCCACTTAAGCATTCACAGGATGAGGAGGTTATTTCTTTCCTTGAAACTAATATTTTCTCCATATTTGGCATTCCTTTAGAGATTATTACAGACAACGATCTCGCTTTTATTTATGCTAAGCCAACTCAATTTCTAGCTAAATTGGGAGTTAAACATTTTACCTCATCAACTTATTACCCTCAAAGAAATGGGCAAGCCGAGTGTACTAAGAAAAATATGGTTAGAATTATCAAGAGGCTCATTGAAGATAAGCCTCTTCAATGACACACCCTCCTCACTTACGCCCTTTGGGAAAATCACACCACTACCAAGGTGAGCACAGGTTGCACTACTTTTCATCTTGTTTATGTTCAAGAAACAATTTTTCCTACCGAGATGAAACTTTCTTCTCTAAGGCTGATGCTACAAATTGAAGAATTRAATTCTTCTAATATCTCTCAAAGGATAAATGCACCATTGTATTTAGAGGAACAAAGGATGTTTTCCTTGGAGAACATAAAGAAAAGACAACAAACCGTAAATAAATATTTCAACAAAAGCTGTTAGATTTAAGGTAAATGAGAAAGTCTTACTTTGGGATTCAACTCAAGCTGATAGAGGAAGGCATTCAAAGTTTCAAAATTTATGGCTGAGTCCTTTTAAAATCAATTTTGTCTTGGGTGAAAATTCTTAACTTCTAAAGGACTTGGAAGAGCGATTATTTTCCTATAGCACCAACAGTTCCCACTTGAAACACTATGTGGAACCAATTTGAAAGTTAAAATATTGTATGGAATTACTTCTGTATTATAGTTTTTGTTTCACTACTTCTATTTTGCTTTGTTATTTTCTTTTTCTGTTGTTTCATTTATGTTGTTTTTCTTTTATTAATTTCTTTTCTTTTCATAAATAAAATTCTGGATCAGTTTTGCCACAACGATGCTATTCTACAAGTATTGTTAATCAATAACAATAAGGTTACACAACTATCATGATGTCCCTCCTTGAAGACATGATTGAAATTTCTATTTGCTTCTAGTATTGTTGTTAGATAAGATAATTGGTTTTTCATCCCTATTTTCTGCTTTCCTTTTCTTCCCTCTGCCCCGAGATTCAAAAAGAGCACACCAAAAAAATTTCTCCTTAAAGCAAAGAACGCTTTCACTATGATTAATAGAATGTTATGCATACAAGAATATGCCCCTCATACCTAACACTTTCCATGAGTTATTCCCAAAATCCCAATTCATTTTCCCCTTAAATCGCCTCACTTCCCCCTGTTGCATAATTGAAGAAATGGAGCATAAGAATATTAGGACAAGAAGATTGGCGGAAAAGGCCTCAAGCCATAATTCTCAACATGTATTCATCTTAATGATAAAAATATATAATACAATAATGAAACCACCTCAATTGTTCTCACATCAACACCTCATCAGGAGATAAGGTAGGAGGAGACAATATAGGAATCTATAAACACACTTAGGATAACAACTATATCCTAGTATGTAAAATATACAAAGGTGGAATACTAAGACTTAATGATTGTATATGAGAAAGAGGCTAACATTCCCCCCCTCAATCATAATTCCACACAACAATACCAACAAAGCATGTGCATAAGTTGGTATATCTCCATGTCTTCATGTTGAAACTCCTGAGCTGAGCCACAATGAAGAACTGCCTGAAAAACCGCCAAATCTGGATGCTGAGAAATCTAGAAAACCTCACTGTGTAATCATGTGAGCAAGAATGCCAACAATTTTTTTCACTGATGTGAACTTCAATATGATGAGAGCGGACAAAGATAAGTGAATCAGCTGCAAGTCTGACACATCCCTGAAAATGCTTGACAACACAATCAATGCCAAGCTGCAATGCAGTAGGATCCATATGTCCTCTGCTAGGTCCAATGACCATCTAGGTGAACCAAATGTCCACACCATTTCTCTCAAAATCAACATCCCTGTGTATGATTCAATATAGAACCATCATTCTTCCAAAGTCTTCCATCTACAGACTGCAGTTGCCCATTTGGAAAAATTGATGTTTGTTGTTGTTGAAACTTTCTGTCTGACAACCATCTTCAATTCCATAATCAATTCCCCCCCTTGTCAACTGAAAGGAGAGACCACAAGTGGTTTCACAAAAACCATCTTCACTGGATTTATGAACTCCCCCCCTTAAGGTGCATGAGAGTTTCATCATTGTACTCCCCCCTNGTCTGACAACCATCTTCAATTCCATAATCAATTCCCCCCCTTGTCAACTGAAAGGAGAGAACACAAGTGGTTTCACAAAAACCATCTTCACTGGATTTATGAACTCCCCCCCTTAAGGTGCATGAGAGTTTCATCATTGTACTCCCCCCTTCTAGGCTCAAGAGAGTACCATACTTGTTCCATTTGAGTACAACAAAAAGTGGGCATGTGGAATTAACCACATGTTATCTCATCTCGTGAGGGCCATGCTCGAAAGCTACGCCATAAGGGGAACACTTTGGAGTTATATTCATATTTCACTATTTTCTACAAGACACGTCTTTACTCGAGATTGTATTCTTCTGTAAGACTTATATAATTGCTTGGCAGTTGATGACCATTGCCAAGGATCAATCCACTCATAGTGAATCTTCAGTCTTGCGGGTTTGTTCCTCTTAGAACATTTATCTGATGTATGATTTGTCTTGCCACAATTGTGACAAGGATGGAGATCAAAACATTGATTCTCCATGTGACCAAATCGATTACAATGTTGGCACTTATCATTCTGATGTTGAACTTGAACAGGTGAAGTTGAATTTTCTTGAAGGAATCCAGTGCTCACAAACAAAATTGGTTTGGAGTAATTTTGAATATGAAAACTATTTTGATTTTCATATCCTAAGCCATGTCGATTTCTATTGAAGTGTAATTCTCCCCAAGGTCTGATGACGAGCTTGTAAATATCATGTTGTACTTGATGACATGCTTCACATTTACTTTCACTTATACTTGTTGTATCACTTTGTGCTTTGGCATCTTCTTCTTGCAATTCATCTTCATTGGAAGTTACTTCTGAAGTTGGGTTGCTGATGTTCTCCTTCACTGACTCTTGATCATCATCATCATCATCATTATTATTATCATCATAGAGAGGGTTGTTATGAACAAAAACTAGTTCATAAAAATTCACTGGCTGTTGACTTTTGAGTTCTATCAACTTATCATTCAATAGATGGGATTGTTCTTGAAGAAGTATAACTTTAGCTTGTGTCACTTGCAAACAAGTTATCACTGATTGAAGAGTTGTTTTGTTCAATATCACTATGTTGTCGTCAATGGTGTTTATTAGAGAGTTCAGTAGCTCTAATAATTCACGACTTTGCTCCATTTGAACACGCTCGCTTGAACTTCTCGTTCACTTGCTCTTATGGATCACTTGTACTTGCTCACTTGAACTTGATTCTAGGAAGTCGAGGATGTTGGTTACCACCGAAAATACATCCAAACTTGTGATGTTTACAATGATTTGAGTTAAACTACTCAACCTTGTCAATTTCAACTCAAAATTACAATGAATCTTGGGTGTCAGGCTCAACTGAGAATGCACCCAATTACAAAGAAATTTAACTTGATTTGATTGGAAATTTACAAAATAATTATAGTTGATCTTGATTACTTACAAAAAATACTATTTGCAAGTTTACAAAAAATGTCAATTTCAAAGTTGAGTTGATCTTCAAATTTGATGATGCTTTGAGTCCTTGATTGTGAGCTTAATGTGTCCATTGTTACAACGATTTGAATTGCGCCTTTGATTAATTTGATTTTATTGCCTTGACTAATACGATTTGATTGCTTGTAAATTCTCAATCATATGTGCTTGATTGTGCTTTAATTATGCAAGCTTGCATTTCCTTGACTTGTTGTGCACTCCATGTGTAATGCATTACAATTGTGTTTATGTCAAAACTAGACATTAAACATCACATAAAGCAACCATGAAAAAACCACCATCACACAAGCACAAGGTGTACCTAAGACCCGCTTATTCAATTTCGGGTGGATCTAGGACACAGAGAAAAAGACTTCAATTTTATTATGAGTATCGCTCTTACAATAACCGTGCTCAAATACATTTTGAAACTTTCTTGAGATCACAATGGTGTATGAATTACAAGCCTTCTTTTGTAAAACACCTATACCAAGCTAAACACACTCAAACATTTACCATAGTCCTTTGAAAAGACTTCCCATCGCTTACAATGTGATCAACCATAGTCCAAGTTGATTACATAATTGCAAAAAGAATTCTTAATAAAAAAAAATGTCTCAACCTCAATTAGATGTGTATCTCATAATTCAACATCACATAACTTGTAATGTGAAGTGCACCTTTAAAAACATACCTCAATACAATTCCAGGCGAGCTAATCATTAAGTTTCACCTATTTCTAAAACTTCCAAAAACTTTGAAATATGTAGGTACTTTATATGCCACTTAAAATATGAATTAATCAAACCAATGCACATTGGTAGCACAACCATGCTACTACAGTTAATTTCCAGCATCGAGGAAAGGAATTGCAGGTGTAGAACGTTTCTCCGACAATTGGAGAGTTGATCCCTCAAACAAAGGTGCTAGCACTACTGGCTCGAGCTCTTCGCACCGGTGAAAAATGAACTTGTTTCAATACTTTCATTTCATGACTTATTCATCACAATAATTGCAGAAGAACATGCATATCAGAACTGCATTCCTTCTCACACCGCTATTTTTTTTTATGCTTGTTTATCTCTTCCAACACTGATCGTAGCCTCTTTACACGTGCACACACCAATTCATCACAATACTACCATGGATCATTGTTCAATAAAGAAAGATCATTTTTGGAAAAATCAAAACAGTGGGTAGATATATGGGTGATTTTGGAGGTGCTAGCATGCTACAACCTTTCAAAAATATTGTATGGGCGATTTTCTTATGCGAATTGATGCCTGCGTTCTCGGTTGGGTCGGTCAAATCATTGTCTATAGATAGCAGAAGGTTGTGCCAAGGTGATGCTAAAAATATTGAACAAGTTGTATCGATGGTTCTGAAGTCATTCCAAGATCCACATCCTTGTGTACGATGGGCGACCATCAATGCAATTGAGAAAATCTGATGGATCTAGAGCAGAGAATATCATACCTTCACAACTGAAAACTCATTTACCACTACAAGCCACAAATTTTATTGTAATAAACAGATTGAAAACTAGATAAAAAAATGTCAATATAGCAGTAGCATAATTATTGTGGGTGAATTACTGTGGATTGCTGAGTGGGATGCTTCAAATCCATGTAGATCGTTGGGAAGTTGATCTAGTAGTATGATTTCTGGGGCATGCACACTTGCATATCAAGCACCAAAAAATTGTGCAATATGAAGAGCCTACTAAACAGAGATATCGGATCTGATATTCACAACGCTCAAATCGGATCAGCTGCATCTCATCATTCACAACTTCAATGTGTGTTTTCCATTCCTGTATTCCATGTAATATTCCAAAAATCGAGCCTGTAAATTAACTCTATCACTCTCACTCCACATGCACATCTAATTTTAATGGGATTTCGATTGTTCACATTCAATCATTCTGGAATTAAACTCACATTCCATTTGGGTCTGGCTATCACACATACAACCACCCAATCCACTCTCGGTCATCAATTTACTATTGGGCACACATGGTTTATATGCTTGATTTGTAAACAAACATTCGCCTATTAGATCTGATCCTCCATCTAATCATGAGAATCGTGACCAAAAGAGAATCCTGGTTAACTCAACTTTGACCTGTGACCCCGATACAAATCTTTCATGGTTTCTTCTCATCCTTTGGCCGACTCACTCCATCGTTTAGCCACTATTCTGAAATATATTGTTATGAAACACATGTGGAAATTGCAACAATACCCACTAAATCTACAATATTTCAACTTAACAAAGGCATGCTGCAACGTAAATCAATAAAAATTTAAAAGAAATATGACCTTGTCTTGCTGCGACATCATGGATTTGCATGCTCCTCTTTCGCTGGATGCTCTTTCTGCACTTCACCTCTCTTCCTATACCTCACCTCTCTTTCTGTACCTCACCTCCCATGTAAAACTACCATGGAGAAGCTATCATGCCTTTAAGATCATAAGATCTCTGATACCAATTGAAGAAATGGAGCATAAGAATATTAGGACAAGAAGATTGGCGGAAAAGGCCTCAAGCCATAATTCTCAACATGTATTCATCTTAATGATACAAATATATAATACAATAACAAAACCACCTCAATTGTTCTCAGATCGACACCTCATCAAGAGATAAGGTAGGAGGAGACAATATATGAATCTAGAAACACACTTAGGATAACAACTATATCCTAGTATGTAAAATATACAAAGGTGGAATACTAAGACTTAATGATTGTATATGAGAAAGAGGCTAACAATAATCATTCTGTAAAAAACCTTCTTTGATCTATGATTCACTTGGTATGCAAAACTAGACATTCTGAGTTCTTAATCTGTTGTAAACAGATTTCCCTATGGAGTCGTCAGTTTGTTGATGCTTAAAAATTCAATGATGAATATTATGCTTGCAAATGATTGCCAAGCTCTATTAATTATTTGTATTAATAATAAACTAGTAGGTGGGACCCCCTTGTAGACTTGTGGCACTATGATGGATATGTTGTGCTTATATTTTGTTGCTTCTGTGATGGTACCAACACAGTCTTATACAGTTCACTGTTTCAAATCATGGTTTAAATGTTATGGTGACATGTGATGGTTGGTTGATTAATGCATGACATTGGATGGCTTTGATGACCACTCGCAAAATATGTTAAGGCTGCCCTATAGATGAAAGAATTATTATCACTTTTGGTCTGACATTGCATTAAACATGGTATTAGTTGGATTAGATGATCTTGATAAGGGATGATATTAAACCTATTTTGAATTAAAGAACTATACCCAAACTCTAATGTTGTATTATTGTGACAAAAGAGGGATGCACTTGTTGGAAGATTGGTTGTTGTCATTGATGTCAACCCTAGTCATGGGTTTTGGACCACAAGATTGATGAAGTTATTTGGACATGAAGGAAAATGCACATGCAGATAGAACACCCATGGATGGATAGTATACATCATGCTATTTCCGGTGGTATGTGGCACGTCACGTGGATCCTCATGGTTGAGGAGAAATGAATTTTTGAAGATGACAAAGTGAATTGTACATGTAGGCCCTGAAGATAATTAAAGAAA
>SNQJ01S0006851.1:71767-147198 GCA_010110895.2 Picea sitchensis | reverse complement strand
GTATTGGTGTAACTCTTATACTATTGTTCATTTCTCATTGGATATAATTGAATGGTTTAAGTATAAGTTGAAAAAGGTTTTAAATTGTACTTGATACTGATTCACCCCCCTCTCAGTATCAACAGCACTAAACCCTTGCTACTATGGTTATGCGCCTTGTTGAATGTTATATGTTGAATGCACATGGGGTAATCTTATAGCACATTGTTATTTTGGAGAGTTTGACATTACCAAGGGTGGCGCAATATGCAAAGGTGATATGGAAATGGATATGTGGTTGATTAAATGCTTAGTGCTATGGTGAATTGGATGGATCTTATGTTGAATTGAATGAGGTTGGAGGGAGAAGCAACGTGCATTTACTGCACGTCACTCAAACACCCCTCGAGCTCGTCACCGTAGTCATTCTTGCATTTTGGTTTTTGGCTCTGATAGTTGTTGATGCTCTGCATTGTTCAGTTGTGAAGGAGGCATACAGTCTAGCTTCTTCCTCGCGCAGGATTTTCCAGGTATGGGTTCCTTACTCTTCCATGTATGATGGTTACTCTGCCCTTTGAATAAATTTTTGGCTCAAGATTTCTCACGATCTGTGTGTTTATTAAGATGTTATGGGATTATTGAACTATGTATTGGTGCTATGTCCATGGTTTCTTATGGTGATTATTCTGACTGTTGGAATTTAAAAAAGGAATGGTTATGCTCTCCTTGCTATGGGTAATCTTTGCATGATAAAATAATAGTGAAGCCTGCTCGGTCATGGCTTGGGTTTTGGGTCTGGTTCTCTGTGGAAATTTATTATTATGATTTGATAAGATCATCTTTGATGTTCCTTAGTTAGTGGCTCATGCTCTGTCCATAAAGTACAAAGAAGAAGGATCCATTTTTTCCCTCTCCTTCATTGTACCAGATTGGCTCCAAGTTGTTCACTAAGAATGGCTACAAGACCCCAAAACTTCTCGATTGATAAAAAAATTGCAAAACAATTCTCCAGTTTCTCCAGTGTACTCTTCACACAATGAAGCGCTTCACTACAAACGTTGTCTTTATCTAATTCACTAGTTGCAACTTAAATCCACTGTGCTTTCTTAGCTTCATGATTCACCCATAGCAGGGAATTCCGGGTTTACCAAAACCTATGAACGAGTTAAACGTTCTTTTTTCTAGGATGGTATGAAAAAATATTCCACCAGCTATTTGGAAGTACATTTCTATGGATTGCATTGTGGGATTACCTAAATCTGGAAATAAGTCAACCATTGTGGTGGTAGTTGATCACCTTTCCAAATATGCTATTTTTTGTGCTCTTCAAAACCCATTCACAACATCCACAGTGGCTTATATTTTCATGGATCATATTTTCAAGAATCATGGCATGCCTCATCCTATTATATTTGACAGAGATCCCACTTTCACAAACAATTTTTGGCAAGAACTATTTAGGCTCCAGGGCACACAATTACATCTCAATACTGCTTATCACCCATAGACTGATGGCCAAACTGAAGTTGTCAACTAGTGTTTGTAAATATATTTGAGGTGTTTTGCATTTGACTGACAACATCAATGGGCTCAGTGGTTACTCCTAGTTGAATGGTGGCATAACACATCTTACCATACTGCTACTCGCATGACTCCTTTTGAAGCAGTATACAAAAAAAATCCTCTGTTAGTTCTTTCCTACATACCAGGGGTCTCAAAGGTTTAGGAGGTTGAAAAAAATATTACACTCCGTGCCTCCATTCTCCATGCTCTCAAAGACAATTTGTTCATGGCTCAAAATCATATGAAACAAAAAGAAGATCAAGGACGTTCAGAATGCCAATTTGCTACAAGAGACCAGGTGTTTCTTTGTCTACAGCCTTACAAGCAGACTTCACTCAAAGATGAACATTGTCAAAATCTTTCTCCCAAATTTTATGGTCCTTATATCATTATCAAGAATGTGGGACTAGTGGCCTATCAGTTAGATCTGCCCATTCATTATAATATCCATCCTATTTTTCATGTCTCATGCTTAAAGAAGGTGATTGGAACTAAGTGCCAAACTCAAACCAATCTTCTGGAGTTGCATGCTGAAGGTTCCATATGGTTGCATCCACATTCATTCTTGGACCAGTGTGAACATCGTCTTCATTAGTGCACCATCAAGGAGGTGTTACTGCAATGGAAAGATACAACTCTAGAAGATGCCACCTGGGAGCTAGCCACTATTCTCCAGGAATTTCCTCATCTCAAGCATTGAGGACAAGGTTGTTCTTCAAGGGGGAGGGCATGTTAGGGACCTAAACCTCTAACTTCTCATATAGGTAGAATAATATATTTCCATGTAACAAAGGCCGATAGTAATTAATAAGGCCTATTTAATAAATATGAAGAAGTCAATGTAAGAAAACCTAATAGAAGCTTCCGCTTCTAGAAAGATCTTCCTCTAGAATGTTCTTTAGAAGATAGAATTAGTATAAATAAGAGTAGAAGGTATGAGAGGGATTTGTCTTGAGAATTATTGTAATAGAGCTCTGCTCTACTGGAGGTTTCCCCCTCGAAGAGGCAAGTGAACACTGTTTCCTATTAATAAAGTTATTATTTTGTTGTTGTAGTTCCAAATATTCTGTTGTTCCGCTGCTATATTTCTGTTCTTTGTTGTTATTCCACTAGTATTCATTGCAATATTTTTGTTTTCTGCTATTATAATAGATCTGGTGCCTATCAATATCTTTGAGATCCTAAAGCTCAAGAGAGATAGCATACTAGGTTGCATAGAATCAGAGCGCACAACGTTAAGACCTTCAGAAAGGTTGAAGAAAGCTCAGGAAAAAGGAGCGCCTTAAGGAAGTGATATTGGGATCGAATTCCCAATAGATCAACTGTAGAAACACCTTCATAATTGTGAGGAAACTCTTTTACAATCCTGAGATGTGACAACTATCGATCGCTGACCGAGGGCACATATCAAAAATCATGGTTCAATTTGAATCCAAGTGTAAAGCCAAAGGAGTCTCAAAGGAATCGAACCTCTAAAGGACATTGATCCTAGGTCAATAAAGCTTTGGGAGAAGGTGGATACATGAGAGATGTTAGATCTAGTTGAGAAATTTTGGGTATAACCGGAGCCATCAGATTGAACCATTAAAACCTCAACCATTTGACTGGGTTGATGAGTTATGTGGTCATTCGACGTTTACTGTTCTGGGGATAAATGAGTTTGAAATGGGTGGAATCCCTGAAGGCTGAAACCATGAATTAACGTAGGTTGTCGATAAAATTGTAGCAAAACTTTATAAAGGTTCAAAACTCCGGAACTTCACCACTTCGACGGCTATTGAAGATAAGGCAGAGGTACGAAGCTACAAAGTGTTGAAGCCTTAAAATCCATCCAACCGTCAGATCAAGGAGGAACTTCGAGTGAATTCTCAACCTTCCAATTGAGTATGGTGGAAGGACAGGGTAAGCCACAAATTCCTGAAGTCTTGGAGTGTCAAAGCCCCAAAATCCAACCAACCGTCGGATCAAGGAGGAACTTCGGGTGAATTCTCGACCTTTTGATTGAGTATACTAGAGGGATAGGGTAAGCCACAATATCCCGGAGTCCCAGAGTAACAAAATCATGCAGACCATCGATCTAAGATCCCTTTAGGGATTTTCTCAGCTGTTAGATCAACCAATGGAAGGATGGCGTAAGCACTTCAGCAGGTATAACTCCGGGGGGATTGAATGAATTTAGAATTGTAATATCTCGGAGTCCCAGAGTGTCAAAGCCTTGAAATAAATAAGGATTTTCCATCTCGATATTTGATTAAGTCAAAGCCATTAGATTAAGCTAGTGGAAGAATAGTGTAAGCAAATATTTTAACCGACGGTAAGTAGTCGTCATCACTTTATGACCACTTCAACAAGTATAAATCTGGGGGAGTTGAACAACTTGAGAGTTGCAATATCCCAGATTCCTAGAGTGCCGAAGTCCCAAAATAAATAAGGATCGTCCATCTCAACACTTGATTAAGTCATAATCATTGATTTAGTTGAAGCCTCCAGATGAGACAAGATCGTCCAGTCAATAGGAAATTGAATCTCAACCGTCTGATCTACTAGTGGAGATAATATAAGTACTTCAACGAAGTGTACTTTGGGAAGTATTACTCCAGAATAATGCAAGAATGTCGAATTTTGGAGGACCTAGTTCCAACATCGATCTCATGATAAGGTAAAGGGGTTGATTAGAGGCATGAAGGGCCTAGAATTAAACAAGCCCGTGAACATTTTCAAACGTGGTATTGTGTAGAAGAATAAAGAGAAAAGCGCTAAAGGAACATCACTTAGAGTGGATAATCCCATGGTTTCAAGCTCGCGCCTGTGTAGAATTCAAATTCTGTAATAGTTTAACGGGCCTGTGGAATAATTTGATAAGATTGGCACACAACCATTCCATTTCTGCTACAAGATCATGTTTGCACATGAAGGGATAAAATAAAAGGATTTGAAGTCTTTAAGTTAAATAAATTATTATTGGAATTATTGTTAAATTAAATGAAGAGGTGTAATGGTTCATTGTTAAAGACACATTGGTTCAATATTGTACCTACTAAAATACTATATAAACAAAAAATTGTGGTGAAAGGAAAGTGTCTATGTGGTCTAAATCAGAATATCAAAAGCAAGTGTAGAGTCCAAGGAAGAAAAATGAACATACTTATGAAGTGAGGGTGGAAGGGAGGAGCAAGGAAGGATTCATATCCTTTGCTAATTAAAGTTTAAAGAAAGGGAGTTGGTGTCCTAAAACAAGGAAGTTGGTGCTTCCTAGGGTTGGAGCCCTGAAACAAGTGAGTTGGTGCTTCCTAAGGTTGGTGCCCTAAAACAAGGGGATTGGTGTCTCCTAAAGTTGGTGCTCTAAACTCAATCATTTATACAAAAACTTGTAATTTGTATTTTGATTTTATATTTATTGATGTTATTTACTGAAGTTCTTACTAATCAATAAAGTTAATAAATAATTATTTAATAATTGTTAAAATATATCAATACTGATTCACCCCCACCCTCTTAGTATTGAACTACATTAAAAAAATTGGTATCATAGCAGGTGCGTTCAACACAGTCTAATAATTGGAAAATAGATTCTGCATAATCCAATGGATGAACAAGAGGGAATGTCTTCCAACAAAGCACCTCTGTTCAAAGGGGATTATTATACATTTTGGAGAGTGAGGATGAAAAGCTATCTAATGTCACTAGGGTGTGATATTTGGCAATTTGTAGAATATAGCTACACTGCACCTACTACTACTCCTATAAACACAACTGGAAAGAAGCTTTGCAATGACAATGCAAGAGAAGCCAATGACATCCTAGGAGGATTATCCAACTCTATATTTGTGAAAGTAATGTATTGTAAGTAAACAAAATAAATTTGGGACAAAATAAAGGTCATATATGAAGGATATAACAAGGTCAAACATGCCAAACTACAAACTTATAGAACACAATTTGAAAACTTGAAAATGAAAGAAGAAGAGAACATAGAAGAATGTCTTCAGAGAGTGGATGAAGTGACCAACTCAATAAGAGAATTAGGAGAAGAAATCGAAGATCAACCCATTTTCCAAAATATCTTGAGATCATTACCTATGAGGTATGATGCCAATATTTCTACCCTTGAAGACAGACCAAACCTTGATAAGCTCACAATGGATGAACTACATGGGATCCTCACAACATATGAGATGAGAACATGACAAGA
This sequence comes from Picea sitchensis, assembly GCA_010110895.2. Lineage (NCBI taxonomy): Eukaryota > Viridiplantae > Streptophyta > Pinopsida > Pinales > Pinaceae > Picea > Picea sitchensis. The sequence goes on along the minus strand of SNQJ01S0006851.1, from coordinate 141,464 downwards.
GAGACCAACAAAATGAGAAACATCTTTCAAAACATCAAAATAAAAAAGGAATCAGGAGCAGATGTCTAATGAACATTAGTCAGACAGATAAGATGGAGAAGAGGCCAACTTTATAAAGAAACTCCAAAAAGGATCTGGAAAATATAAAGGAAAGTTACCCTTCAAATGTTTCAACTATGGCAGAATCAGACACTTTGCCAAAAAATGTCCCTATCCCAAGCATGAGGATAGTAATGATGAAGAATCCTACAACTAGAAAGACCGTAAAAGGGATAAATACCAATACATGAATAAATTTTATAAGAAAAAGAAAAACCTCTACTCTAAAGAAGACATCATTTCTTCATACATGAGTGAAGATGATGGAGAGATTCTATTTATCGGAATGAGAAATAATGATGTTGATAATAATGAAGAAAATTATGAAAATGAAGGAGAAGTAAATTTTGAAGAAGAATTTATCAGGGCACTTGAAGAACTAAGGAAGTATAAAAAGAAGAATAAATCATTAAGAGAACTATTGTCAGAATATGAAGAAGCACAAAAGTCAAGAGAAAGAGAAGTGTCAAAGACCATCAAAGAAACAGGGCAAGTCATCAATGATTTGAAGACTCAACTCTAGAAAGCCAAAAGAATTGAAGAAGTCATTTTAAAACAACTCAATGATAGGGAACAAGACTGTGAAAAGCTAGAGGCTGAAATTGTGCTACTAAAAAGAGAAATTGAAAAAGAAAAGAAGCAGTCAAGATTTGAAAACAGTTCAAAAATATTGAATGATATTCTTAACAATCAAAGATCACCAAGCAATATGAAAGGGATGGGCTATTACCAAAAGAAGTTTAAAAAAGGATCTAACTTTACTTATCAATAAATCAACAAAAATCCAAAAAGTTATGCAACAACTCTTCAAAGCTCCTTCATAAAACAAGAAATCAAGATAAGAATTGATTTAAAATATCATAAATATGTTCTCCCCTCAGAAAAGCATGAATACAGATGGAACACAATTACAAGAAAAACTCCTCCAAAGAGGCATCGAAATCTCTTCCTTGGCTATTTCTTCTGTTGAAATAATTTTGGACATAAGATAATACATTGTAAGGCTTATGTAAGATACAATCTTATAAATGTCCAAAGGTTGTCCACAAACACAAATATCCTCAATTATAAGGACAAGAAAGGATGGAGAAGAAAATATGAAGTACAAACCAAGGAAGATGAAGAAAATATTGCAACTGAAATTAACGAAATTGAGAATAGAAGAATGATGAGTGAAGCTTCTAATAAGGAATGTGAAAATCAGAGTTTTGCATATAAAGTGGATCAAGCTCAAGTAAGGAGAATTACTAAAAGAGAATATGACACAAGTTTATTTCTTCATGATGTTTTTCAAATCAATAGTTCATTAACTAATGAAAAGAAAATGAAAAAAAAAGATTCTAAAGAAAAGAATGAAGAAGTTGTTGTTACGCAAAACAATGATGATGTTGATGATGAATCTTCAATAGGATAATGATCCAAAAAGGATCCAGAGAAGACTAAGGATAACTCATAATTTGCAGAAGCAACTCGGGAAGCTCAGAATGGCCTCAACAGATAGAAAAAGGGAAAAAATTCAAAGTGCACAAAACTAAGTGAAATTGGCATCATCGCGAAGAGCGCGTCACAAGATTTCCAACAACGTAAATGACTCGTCAAACGTAGTTATAGATCAAAAGATATTCACGGTCAAATTTTTGGTCAACCTAACCCAGTTAGTAGGGATGAGTCAACATCCATACTACTGACGTCAGCATCAATACGTATGACGTAACTGTACATACAGGGTATGTGGCACACACAGAGGGTGACACATGTCATGCTGACATCAACATGATGACATGGCCGCACTAGAGGCTGCCACATGTCACTCGATTTTAGAATTTTCTGGTCAGTCCACGGACCAATGGGAAAGTGCCATGTGGCAGTCTATACAACCACGTGGCAGACCATACATCCACTCAACAGGTGACATGGTAGGATGATGCGGTAGAGGTGATGTGGCATGTTAGTGTAGTAAGGTGATGTGGGTCAATGAATGGTCGCCAGGTGGCCCAGTCATGGGATGCCACATGGCAGTGAGCAAATGCCCAAGGATTCCCAACAACTAAAATTCAAAATTGGAAAAGGGGTTAGCTATCACCAACCCCCCAGTCCGTCAAATATATAACACAATCCGCCAAAAGTTCACCGCCAGATCTGAAGGGATCCTCCATGTCAAACCATACTCCAAATTTAGCACAGGCTCAAACAACAACATACATATATATAACCGACAATGTATTAAAATGAAGGTCCGTGGGCTTGACCCCAAAACCTCCTCCAATAAAGCAACTTAATATATATCTGCCAACCAACAGGCCAAACAACCTTGTTGGTAAATCTGCCCCCAATTTTATTTAAAAATTGGTTTTTGCCAGAGCACGGGGGGTAGACCAGGGCGCGCATCCATACAGACAGGGCATGGAAAACCATAATTTTTCCCATGAATTTATTGCAGGTGCAAGCACAAAAACCGAGACGAATTTTCTCATGGGCCTGAAAGTGCCAAACTCAAATCGAGGCGTGGAGATAGTCATTTTTGGGTAATTCAACACCACGAATTCAATGGTGTTGTTTGTTTTATGATATGAGAAAATATTCTGTAGCTTAACTCCAAAATGAGGTATACTTATGTATTTTGCGAAATTCTTTTTTGAGTTAATAAAAAGACCTAACCATTTGAGAGTAGGAACCAGAGACGTAGTCCACCAGGGATGTACTTTGTTATCAAGTTTTTTGTGTTCATATTTGATGCACATGTCTCTTCATTATTGAGTTATTCCTTCTTTATGGTGCACTTCAGTTTATGCTCATTTAATGCAATTCTTTAATAAGTCACATCGATGAAAATATGCTAGATCATGTTGGTATTAGAGCAGTCATATTTGACTTGAATTGTTGAGTGTGAATGCTTACTAGGGCCAAGCATAAACAGGGTGAAGGAAAACTTAAGACTTTCAACCCAGAAGTTGGTTGTGCATCCCGAAGGAAGAAAATGACCAAAGAGGAAAAGTGTGATTAACAGGAGAAAAACTTCCATATGGTCTTTTATTGCATTGCAGAAATGGTCGAGTGAATGTATGGAGACTACGAGAAGAGGATGAAGAAGAAAAGGAAGAAAAAATAAGCATAAGCAAATGATAATGCTTTAGTGAATCAAGGGGTTGGAGGAGATCCTCCTGAGCCTCCATATTCACCATCAAGTTCTAGCTCTTCTTCCTCTGAGCATTCTCATCATACGAGCCATAAAGCTTCTTTTAAGAAACCATTATTAAAGCTTGATGTAAACTTTTCTTTACCTATGTTTAATGGAGATGCTAATCCTGGAAATCTAGATAATTGGATCCGACAGGTTGAAGTATATTGTCGTGTTCAACAGATTGACGAAGATGAAGTTAAAGTGAAATTGGCCTCTCTTCGGTTGGAAGGCACCGCTCTCGTATGGTGGGAGAGCAAACTTCAGGACAAAAGTAAGTGTGGTAATCTTCTTTCCTCATAGTCAGAATTTAAATAAGAAATAAGGAAGCAATTTTATCCATTGGGTTATTTACATAAAGCAATGATTGAATGGAAAAATTTAAGACAAAGTAAACGTCAAACTGTACAAAGTTTCACGAAAGAATTTAGGAAGAAAGATCTTGCATTAAACATTCCTTTATATCCTTGTGAAAATTTAATGAAGTATATTGGCGCACTTCACAATTATATTCGTCATACTTCACTATTATTTAACCCCACCAGTCTCGAGAATTTTGTGTACTAGCCACTCACCTTGAAAATAGGGGAAAGCATGTTCAAGAAGATCCCACAAAGAAACCTTCCAATCTCCCACATAAGCAGTTTAAAAAGTTTAAAAGGAAGGACAAAAATACCGCCACTGTAAAGAGGGAAGAAGGAAATCCATCTTGCAGCCATTTCAAGAAGAACGGTCACAATGATGAACACTGTTGGAAATTACATCCAGAGAAATGACTGAAACTGTTAGTGGAAAGGGGAAGACAAAGATCGTTGCTACAATGCAACAAGATCTTGGTTCCAATTCAGGAGACGAAGAAAATATCACAACGGTTGGAGTACAAGGTAAAGATTCCCTTCATGCTAGTTCAAATTCCAATAATGAATCTCATGATGATGAAAGAAAGATGAATGAATTATTTCACATAAGGGTTGTATCTAAGTACACTAAGACAGATACATTATTTGATTTGGGTTCCCAAGTAAACTTGATATCTGAAGCACTTGTCAAAAAGATGGGTCTTGAAACTAAACCACATCCAAGGCCTTATCCTCTTGGTTGGGTATGTGATAAAGAAAAAGTTAATGTCACTAAGCAGTGTAGGGTCAGATTTTCTATTGATTCAAAGTTGATTGATGAAATGGATTTGGATGTTGTATCACTTGATATATGTGGCATAGTGATAGGGAGTCCTTATCTTCATGATAGGAAATCAATATTATTTCATCATGAGAACAAATATCACCTTACTAAAGGGGGAGTGGAATACATTGTTAGAGCCCACAACATGAGGGTAAACACCACACTTGTCAGTGCTAGACAAATGAAGAGACTCATAAACACTAATAAGAGGTTTTTACTCATGGTTGTAAGGAAAAAGTATGTCGGAACATTCGACGCCTTCCAAGGATGTGATCCTTATCATAAGAAAGAATTAATTGATATTGTTTCTAAGTATGATGATATTTTCCAGGAACTAGATGGATTACCTCCTAAGAGGTAAATACAACATGAAATACATCTTCAACAAGATTCTCCTCTTCCTAATGTGGGCATGTACAGGGTGTCAGTTATAGAGATGATAGAGATAAAAAAGAAAGTACAAGGATTATTGGATCAAGGGATCATCAGGCACAATTCATCTCCTTGTGGTTCTCCGATCGTGATGGTGCCAAAGAAGGATGGAACATGGCGAATATGTGTCGATTATCGAGCCTTAAACAAAATCATGGTGAAAAATCGATACCCTCTTCCTCATATAGATGATTTAATTGATCAATTAAAGTGTTGTTTATTTCACTAAGTTGGATTTGTGCAGTGGATACCATCAGATGAGGGTTGCTGAACAAGATGCATGGAAAATTACGTTTAAAACCAAACATGGATTGTTTGAGTGGTTAGTTATGCTGTTTGGGATTTTTAATGCTATGACAACCTTCATGCGTGTGATGAATGATTTATTCAGGCCATTTCTAGATGATTTTGTAATTGTGTATTTAGACAAAATTCTTATATTTAGTGGGACTTGGGATGAACATGTAAGGCAAGGCATGTAAAGAAAGTATTAGATACTTTGCAAAAGGAAAAGTTGAATGTAAAATTGTCCAAATGTGAATTTGGCAAGACGACACTTGTGTACTTAAGTCATATTGTAGGAGGAGAACAATTGAAAATTGATCCTTCCAAGATTGATGTAATTGTAAATTGGCCTGAGCCCAAAAGTGTAACCGAAGTACGAAGCTTCTTAGGTGCAGTCCAATACTGGAGGAGATTCATTTCAAAATTATCATCTCTTGCAACTCCTTTGCATGCCTTAACTAGTGTGAAGAACACTTTTCAGTGGGGAGGAAAAAAACAAAAGACCTTTGATGCTTTGAAGAAAAATATCAGCACCACACCAGTATTAGCACTGTTGAATCTTCAACAACCTTTCGAGATTGAGACAGATGCCAACATATATGCCATGGGTGCATTATTGATGCAATATCGTAAGCCTATCTGTTACCACTCTGAAACCAAGCTGTTGTTAGCTATCCTACATATGATAAAGAGTTGTATGCATTAGTTCAAAGTGTAAAGAAATGGAAGCACTACTTGTTAGGGAAGTGTTATCCCCGATCTCTAGGGATAACTAGGAGATCATGTCTCGAGGCCCACAGGTCCTAGACATGGAGTACCGAGAGCAGGATTGACCTGAGTATGGCCCTGGAGGGCCCATCCTTTTCTTATTTCATCAGATTCGTCTTGTCAGCAACAACAACATCCATTATCATCGACTTGGTCTTGTATCAGAGAAGGCTCTTGCTCCATGAGGTAATTGGTCCAGGTATCATGGTATGTGTCACTTTTGATCATTATAACCTTTAAATGTATGCATCTAATTCCTTTTATCTCTAGCAACTGCTTGGATCTTACATTGGCCCACTTGACCATGCTTGGGGAGATTGACTGGGTGCCCTAGCAAGCCTGTACCCATAGGTTTTGGTTTTCCATTGGGGGATTTCTAAAGAGCCATTGTATGCTCCCATCATACCACCACTTTTCCACCTTATCTCCCACTCATCTGTCCCATTCCCCTTGTCCGGACATTAGGATGATCTATTTGTGGGGTTGCACCTTATCTCATGGGAAGAAGGGGCTAAAGGCCCAGAAGGTAAAAGCAGCTGGTAAAAGATAAAAGCCTAGAAATAAAACCTCAAGATGCTTCACCCAGGGATCCCCGAGAAGGCAATAAAAGGCCTCTCAACAAGAAACAAGAGGGACCTGAAAAAATAACAAAGAAGACCTAATCAAGTGGATAGGGGGTCTCATCACGAGCCAACCTATTATGTTCATCGGTACCTAACAGCATGACATTGCCACCATCTGGTTACCATGCCAGGGCAATGACCTTTGGTTGCATGGCCAAGGGAAAGGGGGTCTCATCACGAGCCAACCTGATCATATTTGTGAAAGTACTTGTGGGTAACACTGTCAGCTCTGGTCACCACGCCAAGGCAGTGTCCTCTGGTTAGCCCTTGAATAAAAAGAAACAGAAGAAGAAAAAGCAAATAAAGGAAAGAATAAAGGCAATAAAGGGCTTGGAAAAAAATTGCATCCATGACAGGTACAATTCGCCTTCTACAAAGGCACCCACATGTAATATCATGCATCCCTGACTCTCACTCTACCCGTATGTTTGGACATCCCTTAGCCACATCACTTCATCTACATTGCTTGGATGAAACCCCTTGGAAACTTTCCTTTCCTTATGGATACTAGCCCAATAGGGTGTCTTGTCTTCTTTTCTCAACCTTGTATTGTAGGTTTTTGTAATGTCTTTGAGCTATCGAATGATATATTAGGGTTTTTATGCATATGTTTGATAATATTAATGATGAAATGTGATTAACATTGCTGTGATCCCTATGACTAATGAGCCCATGGAGGGCATAGTTTTTGATGTGCAGGACCATGCTCAATAGACAGGTACCATTTGGACCGATACACATGGGGAGATGAATAGTTCGTACCTCCATGGGGCTGAAGAGCCCATAAGATGGTTGCTGAGACCCCATCACAGGGGCATAGACAAGACAATGTTTGACCGAGGTTTCGCATGAGAGAAGAAGAGGATGTTTCACCAGAGGCACTTTGGCAGAGCCCGACCTAAGGGGAATGACCCCTTTTAAGTGGAACATTGGCCTTGGAAGGCTCATAGCATCCCCATCTTTTCCATGACGTCATCCAGCTTCATGGTCATTCTTGGAGGCAGACTGGGCAGCAGTGGCACGTGTGGCATGTTGGAGAAGCCCCTGGGGGGCTAACGTTTTGCTCCTGGATGTCTCATTTTCCCTAAAAGGGGCTAGCACCTCCCTTGAAGGGGATTTTACCTTTATTACAACTTAGTTAGGGTTTTAATTTGACAATTTAATGTAAAAACAATATGATTTTGGTTTAAAGCCTTGTCGGCTAATTTTTATGACCTAAAATTAATTAAAGGTCATTGATACAATATATATTGAGGACTTTTATCCTCATTTTGACATAACACAACACTCACTCTCCTAGTGAGATCTGATTTTTGCGCCCTACTTGGGTATTTGTTCTCTTTGAGTGAGGCACACTTGTTGAAGGAAGGCATTTCTTGGCATTTTTGGCATTTCTCTTGAAGGAAGGTTTACAATTAGGGTTTGCAATGTTATTTCATCATGATATGTAAGTTGTTTTTCTACTAAACTTCTTAATTGAATTGTTGTAGTCTTATATTCTTGCATTTATTATAAACTTTTCTGATTTTAAAACCCTAGGGGACAAACACACAAGTAGGTCGTTGTGCCATGTCCCCTAAAAGAGAAATTTTCAGCCATTGAAGAAGGAAGGAAGAACCTAGCCATTGCTACACTCTTATTGCTTCTTCCCCTTGTGCTATCCGTACCTTTAAAATTCAAGAAGGAGGAGACATCCTAGGGCTAGGTTATCTACACCTAGGGCTGTCCTGCTTCTATGGTTTGGTGATAGGGCCTTGCCTTAGCAACACTCTCCCTCACCACACTCTCGTGTCTTGATTTATCTTTTATGCTAGCCATTTTTCCAAGTTAAAGTTAAGGAAGGAGGAAAGAGCACGAGGCCTTGCTTAAGAAACACTGGAGTGAGCCTCTTTCCCCTAGGGTTTTTTTTCTAGGGCCCTGCCATTGCAGCACTTAAGAACCCTTCCCTCTAGTCCTTAGCCTTTTGTTGGATCATGTTGTCATTGATGCCAATGGTTTTATTATTTGGGAGATTGTTGGATCATGTTGTCATTGATGCCAATGGTTTGATTATTTGGGATATTGTTGGATCATATGTCATTGATGTAAATGGTTTAGTTTGATTGATGTCAAGCAATTGATTGATTGATGATTGATGATCATTGATATGATTCCCTTTATGATAATGATATATGTCCAAGTGGAAACCATTTGATAAAGATGGATCATTGATATGATGCATTGATGAAGATGGATCAATGAGTTGTCATTGATACATGATGCATAATTGATATATATATGATGCAGTGGTGAATTGATGCCAAGATGAATCATTATTGTCTTATCATGGTTGATAAGGTGCACAAATGGATGAACTCCAAAGTGTTCCCCTTATGGTGAAATCCCTCACGGGAAGACGCTTTACAGATTGAGTTATCCTAGAAGAACGTTTGGAGGACCCATGCTTGTATGTGGAATAATGAGATGAATATCAATGAAGTTGTTGGTGAAACTATCCTAGATGGATAGTTCTTGTCATGCCATTTCTGGTGGTATGTGGAATGTCACATAACTGGATAGTTCTTGGCCGCTACTTGGTGGTATGTGGAATGTCACATAACTCCCCTCACTAAGCTTGAGGAGTTATGGCTCTACCGGTTGAAAGGACCCCCTATATGAAGGCTTGAAGCCCCAAGGTCAAAGAAGTCAAAGTGTTTGAAAAGAAGAAATCAATATTTAAAATGGATAAAGCAAAGTGACAAAATCAAGAAAGATGGATTTAAATGATAAAATGAAGGACAAAATCAAGAAGGAATATTTAAAATGATAAAGCATTGGAGAACTTCTATTCATGGAAAGTGGTTAACCCAAATAATAAGGAAAATAGGTTGCGACCTAAATGGGTTAAGTAACCTAAAATGGGTTAAGGGACCTAGAAGATGAGAAAGTATAAATAAGAAGCTAGGATCTCTTTGCAAAGCACATTTGCGAGAACCCTCAGGATCAATGGAGAGCTCTTTGTGAATATCTTTTGGAGTATTGATGGAGAGCTTATTTTGAGAGCTTCTTATGAGAGAATATTATTACTGGATCTCGAGCATGATTGAAGATCTATTCCCGAGGAAGAGAGAGAGGAGGATCTCATGGACGCATCAAAGTTTCAACAATGTTGGATATCTTGACGAAAAAAATACTCAGAACTTCAGAAACCCTATTTTCCATGCCCACGCCGGGTTGTCTGCGGGTATAGGGTATGCAGGCTAACGCCGAAAGCTGACTGTATAGGGTGAGTGTACACGGGCCGACCAGGCCAGAGCATGGACCAATAACCTCATGGAGATTTTGTGTTTGAGTTGGTGCCAAGCTCCTCGATGATGAGGCATGTTCTATCCGCGATTCTATGTATCTTAGATCTATCACCAAGACACTGTATGGTTACATTATTGTCTCTTGATAGATGCTATTGTTTGATATGTTGTGAATGCTTAGGGAATTCTTGGTATGGATTCTAAGGTGGGCTCCCAATTTTAATATTGATTTGGTTGATGGGGTGAGTAGCACTCTTGTGATTCAAGAGTGACATGATTTCATGGTATACTAGTTATTTATACACGATTGAGATAGAATTAATATTGATTTATCATGGAGCATGAGAAAGCTATCGGAGAGCTTGGATGTGTTGTGATCATGCGTGGGATTCCGCTTTGGACAAGGGAAGCATTTAAGAGAAAGTGACCGTAGGGCTGCAGAGGAGCCTGTGAAGAAAAGCAAAACCCTAGTTGCTCAAGAGCATTGTTACATTATACATTGACGATTCACACATGGGTTGTAGTGAGTCAGAAAGCAATACGCGCACGCTAGCCTCCATCTGTCAAGGCCATCGCACTGCTATGCATCGATATCTCTGAGGATTGCTGCCTCATCTTAGTTGGTGCTGGAATGTAAGTCGAAGTCTTGCATATAGAGTCGGTGCTATTGTAGATAAAATTTCATTTAGTTGTTGCCGATAAAACCCCAAGGATTGTGTAGTCCGTAATAAAAAGAAAAATTGTATTACATATTGTGTTCCTTATGTTCATTGTGATGATGACTTGTTGATGATATACGCCGATATACGTTGTTGATATGTGCCTACATCTAACCACTGGTTATAAATGACAACAATGGGTAATGAATAAATGTTGAATGCTAATTGATGAGTTTTTGTGCAAGAGGGAAGTTTTGGGAAAAAGAGCCCCACACTCATTCACCCCCCCTCTAAGTGTGGTAGGTGTGTCCAACACATTTTTCCTTCAACCTTTGCGTCCTCCCTTGATTTGACTCCATTTACCCTTAGGTACTGATCTCAAGCCTCCAACGTTGAAGTGATAGTGGTCAAACAAACTTTCAAACTCTTATAAATTGAAACCCTAACTAACTACTAACCCTAATAAGGCTGATGTCATCCTTGGTTATTCCATATTGATGCAACAAGTTTTCTTTATAGGAAAATTAGATGATGGTTTAAAGAATTTATTGAATAAAGGATTGATTTGACACACTGATTGCTACATCATCTTGGTATTTATTGATGAATTGATATTATTTCATTGTTGCATTAATAAACGTTGATCTCATCAATATCTATTTCTTATATATTGATATCAGATAGTTATATGAAGTACTAACCCTTTGAATCATAGCCTACATGTATTAGTCTGTTGTTGCTTTGTTCCGGGCAGGTGTTCTCATTTGGGCCTACACTTCATTAGTGGCTGTTTAGCCGGACTATCTGCTCTTGATGGTGACCTATGAAGAGGGAATTTCACTTATACCTTTATACCTTAGCCTCTTCAAAACTCCAGGTTACCGGGGATGTCTCCCCTAGGCCTAACCTCCCTAAATAGAAAGAACCTCCCCATAGTGGTGACATTGGGTGGGGTAGGTTCTTGTTACGCCAGTTTGGCCTCTATCTTCTAGCCTTTTGACCTAGCTACAAACTGTGCGATAATAGGAAGGAAACAATCATACATACAAATCACCAACCCTTACAATATCTCCAAGCACAAACCAAGCTGCAACAATCTCGACATTACAGGTGGATGCGTTTTCTTCAATAGTTTCATTTGGTGATCAAATACAAAAAGGGTACAAGTAACAAGGTAGATGATATGCTTTCTAGACCTCCTATTGTTGCTTCTATTATTTTGAAGAACACTTATTTATCTCATGATAGCTATGTGGGACAATATGTTGTTGATGAAGAGTTTAAATATGTATTTGAGACACTAACCCTTGGTGCACGGGTAGAGAACTATTATTTGCAGGGAAAACTACTCTACCATCTTGGAAAGCTATGTATTCCTACAAATTAACGAGTCCATGTAATATGAGAAGCTCACACTTCTCTTATGTCTAGGCATTTTAGGGTAGGAAATACTGTGGCTCATCTGCAAAGGTTTTATTACTGGCCTCAGATGAAAAAAATTGTAACTAAATATGTAAAGAGGTGTGTGATGTGTTCTACTTGTAAGCCCACTAATAGAAAACTGGGGCTATACTCACCACATCCTGTTCCATCCCATCCATGGGAGAGTATCTCCATGGATTTTGTATGGGGTTTACCAATGTCAAAAATGGGTCATGACTATTTGTATGTAGTAGTGTATAGGTTCAACAAGATGTGTATCTTGATGCCATGTAAAAAGAAGATCACTGTTGAGCAGACTACTGGTCTCTTCTTTCAGTATGTTTGGGTTCACTTTGGGTTACCCACATCCATTATCTCAGATCGATATACTCGATTCCTTGGGGATTTTTGGACAAGCTTGTGGAGAATGATGGACACCAAGTTGAAGAGGAGCATTGCTTTCCATCCACAGACTGATGGAAAGACATAGGTTGTTAACCAAATAATGGTACTTTTTCTTTGAGGCTACTATAGAAAGCATCCTGAGTTATGGGATGAATAGATACCCTATGTACAACATGCTTAAAATCGAGCCTTACGTTCCTACACTCAAAGTTCTCCATTCAAGACATGTTTTGGGTATTTTCCTAAGGTCCTTTGGACTTGATGTATGGGAAAAATGTTGATTCCAATGAAGAAAGAAATGAAGACATGGCCCACAAGTTCATTCAAAGGATCCAACAAGTACACCAAGAAATTAGAGAAGAGTTGGAGAAGAGTCAAGAAAAATATAAAGCTCAACATGACAAACACAAGGTTGATCATCAGTTCCAAGTCGGGGACTAGGTGTGGCTTCATATCAACAAGGAGCAGTTGAAGGGTGAAGGAAAGAAACTCAAGCCCATCCGATATGGACCCTTCACTATTTTGGAGAAAAGTGGTACCAATGCTTTTCGTCTAGATCTTCCACCTTATATGAAAATATACTCAGTTGTAAATGTAGAAAACTTGAAACTTTTTGAGCCTCCCATGATCATGGATCAGGGTGAGGATGTTTCAGTACCTTCAGTGGATGATTTTTCTCTTGAGTACTTAGACGAGTTGAAGGAAGATATAATCCTAGACAGAAGGACAAGGACTTCACGCAGGGGTGATTTTGATTATCTTCGAGTGGGCTTAAAGGGCACACATCCAAGCAAGGCAAAGTGGATTGAGAAGGACAAGGTCAGGGAACTCTTCCCTCTATTATCTGTTGATTGATGAAAGATTTTGGTGGTCCAAAAATCTCTCAGTGGGAAGGCTTGATCCAAAAAGGATCCAGAGAAGACTAAGGATAACTCAAAATTTGCAGAAGCACCTTGGGAAGCTCAAAATTCCCTCAGTAGACAGAGAAAGGGAAAATATTCAAAGTCCTCAAAACTCAATGAAATTGGCATCATCACGAAGAGCATGTAGCAAACTTTCCAACAATGTAAAAAACTAGTCAAACAAAGTTATAGATCAAAAGATATTCGCGGTCAAAATTTTGGTCAACCTAGCCTAGTCAGCAGGGATGAGTCAACATCTGTACTGCTGACGTCAACATCGGTATGAATGATGTCATCATCTATATAGGGTATGTGGCACACGTAGAGAGTGACACATGTCATGTTGACATCAACATGATGATGTTGCAACACTAGAGGCTGCCATGTGTCACTCGATTTTGGACTTTTTTGGTCAGTTCATGGACCAATGGGAAAGTGCCATGTGGAAATTCGTATATCCACGTGGCAGACCGTACAACCACCCGACAGGTGACATGGAAGGGTGATGTGGTAGAGGTGATGTGTCATGTCCGTGTAGTAAGGTGACGTGGGCTAATGAATGACCACCATGTGGCCTAGTCATGGGCTGCCACATGGTAGTGGGAAAATGCCCAAGGATGCCCAACAACCAGAATTCAAAATTGGAAAAGGGATTGGCTGGTGCTAACCCCCCAGTCTGCCAAATATATAACACAATCCACCAAAAGTTTTCCACCAGATTTGGCAGGATCTTCAATGTCAAACCATACTCCAAAGTTAGCATGGGCTCAAACAACAACATATATATGTATAGCCCACAATGTATTAAAATGGAGTTCTGCGGGCTTGACCCCGAAACCTCCTCCAACAAAACTCCTTAATATATATCGGCCAACCAACAGGACAAATGGACTCGTTGGTAAATCCGCCCCCAATTTTATTTAAAAATTGGTTTTTTTCCAGAGCATGGGGGGCAGACCAGGGCACGCGATTGTACGAACGAGGGCACAAAAAATGATAAGTTTTCCCATGAATTTATTGCAGGTGCAGGCATATAAATTGAGGCGAATTTTCTCATGGGCCTAAAAGTGTCAGACTCAGATCGAGGCATGGAGACAATCATTTTTGGGTAATTTGACGTCACAAATTCATTGGTGCTATTTGTTTTCTGATCTGAGCAAAGCTTTTGCAGCTTAACTTCAGAATGAGGTATACTTATATATTTTTCCAAATTCTTTTGTCAAGTTAATAAAAATGCCTACTCATTCGAGATCAAGACTTGAAGACGTAGTCCACCAGGGATGAACTCCGTTATCAAGTTTTTTGTGTTAAAGATTTGATGCATATGTCTCTTCAGTATTGAGTTATTCGCTCTTTATGGTGCACTTCATTTTATGCTCATTTAATACAATTATTTAATAAGTCACATTGATGAAATATACTATATCAGATACCATACCAAAGAATTGAGCGATGATGATGATCTTGGAAGTCTTCCAATGCTATTTTGACAATCTACTAAATTCCCCCTTAACAAAAAATATGAACAAAATAAAGGAAGGAGGATTCAGGGAAGACTTAATGTTTTTCCTGGTAATAACCTCATGAGTATTGAAGAACAAAGGAATGTTACTCTCGGTGTCCCCAGACTTTGGGAAATCATAAATGTGACAAAGAAAATCAAAATGCCATCATTGTTTGTATATTTAAAACCTGAAGTCAACAAGACAAAGGAAAGGGAAAAGAGTGTGCAATATGCTTTAGAGTACACAACGTTGCAAAGTGTTACAGATGCTACAGAAGTGTGTTATGATCCAGACCCATTGAGGTATTCCCAAAAGAATGAGAAACTTCTGAAGAGGACTCTTACAACCAAAAACAAAAGGTTATTGAGCAAAGATCATGGTTTGAGGAGTTACACGACAACAACATTAATATCAAATCTACTTCTATTTGAGCAGAAATATGAACATGAGCAAGAACTGAATGTGAAGAAGTTAGCTATGATTGTATGGGCACTGAACCATATCACTATTTGAGACAACAAAAATGAAGATGATCTTGGGTTATAAACAAGAGAATAGTTGGCTACTATCATGGAAAATTAGGAGCAATATCGAAACAAATGAAGGTAATTCTTGAGAAGTATTTGTATAATCTTGGCACACTCTTAAAGGAAGCCAAGGGAAAACATAATTAAAGGATATCTAATGCATCATTGAAAGCATCCCGGATAGAAAATATTATGGATTAAGACTTCTGACAGACTAAAACATGTCTTGAGTATTTGAGGCAGCAATACAATAGCAGATGAAAATTTAATACTGTTTCTAAGGGACAAAAGTTAAAGTTCATTTCTGCATAGTCAAAGGATTGTGGGGGAGTCACATAGGTTTAAGTGAAGATGAATGTTTTTTGGAACAAGTTATTAGTTTAGTTTATAAGAAGGAGAGACATGTCCTTATATTTTTTAAATTGTACAAGCTTCATTAGAAAGGGAGCACATGGACAGGGGGAGCATCACCCCAAGGGGAGCAAGGAAACATCCCTTTGTGTCATTATTGTCAAAGGGGAAGAATGATTGGTGAAATCCAGTTAATATTAAAAAGGGGTTTTACTTTGTTTCCATCAATGCCAAAGGGGGAGAATGTTGGACATGGTGGTATGGTGTGGGCATTGATGTCAAATAAGGCCAATATGATTAATGTTGGATATGGTATTATGGTGTTGGCATTGATGTCAAAAATATCAATATGGTATTGTCATTAAGAAGGAATATGTCTTTGATATCCTAAAGCTCAGGAGAGATAGCGTATTAGGTTGCACAGAATCATAGTGCGCAACGTTAAGACCTTTGGAAAGGTCAAAGGAAATCTCAGGAAAAGGGGTGACTTAAGGAAGTGCTATTGGGATCGAATTCCCAATAGATCAACTATAGAAACAACTTCAGAATTGTGAGGAAACTTTGTTACAATAGGGAGATATGACAATCATCGATAGCTGACCGAAGGCATAGATCAACGATAGAGGTTCAGTTGGAATCCAAGTGTAAAGCCAAAGGAGTATCAGAGGAATTAGACCTCTAAAAGACATTGATCCCAGGTCAATAAAGCTTCGGGAGAAGGTGGATAAATGAGAATCGTCAGATCTATTTGAGAAATTGTAGGTATAACGAGAGTCGTAAGATGAAACCATTAAAACCTCAGCCATTCGACTAGGTTGATGAATTTTGTGGTCATTCAATGTTGACTATTCCGGGAATAAATGAGTTTGAAACGGGTGGAATCCTTGAAGGTTGAAACCATGAATTAACGTAGGCCATCGATCAAAGTATAACATAACTTTATAAAGGTTCAGGACTCCAAAACTTCACCAAAGGTACAAAGCTACGAAGTGCCAAAGCCTCGAAATATAGCCAACCGTCAGATCAAGGAGTAACTTTGGGTGAATTCTTGACCTTTCAATTGAGTATAGTGGAAGGACAGGGTAAGTCACAAATTCCCAGAGTGTCGAAGCCCCGAAATCCATCCAACCGTCGGATCAAGGAAGAACTTCGGGTGAATTCTCGACCTTCCGATCGAGTATAGTGGAAGGACATGGTAAGCCACAATATCCCAGAGTAATGAAATAATGCAGACCGTCGATCTAATATCCCTTCGAGACTTTTCTCAACCATTAGATCAAGTAGTGGAAGGATGGTGTAAGTACTCAACCATTAGATCAAGTAGTGGAAGGATGGTGTAAGTACTTTGGCATGCATAATGGGGGGTTGAATGACTTTAGAATTGTAATATCTCGGAGTCTTGGAGTGTCGAATCCCCAAAATAAATAAGGACCATCCATCTCAACACTTGATTAAGTCATAGTCATTGGATTAATCTAGTGGAAGGATAGTGTAAGTAGAGGTGTTAACCGATGGCAAGTGGTCATCGTCACTTTATGACCACTTCGGTAGGTATAACTCCGAGGGAGTTGAACAATTTGAGAGTTGTAATATCCCGGAGTCCCAGAGTGTCAAAGTCCTGAAATAAATAAGGATCGTCCATCTTAATACCTGATTAAGTCGTGATCGTTGATTTTGTTGAATCCTCCAGATGAGCCAGGATCATCCAGTCAATGAAAGAATAAATCTCAACCGTCTAATCTAGTGATGGAGATAATATAATTACTTTGACGAAGTGTACTTTGGGAAGTATTACTCCAGAAGAATGCAAGAATGTTGAAGTCTGGAGGACTTGGTTCCAACACCGGTCTCATGATAAGGTAAAGGGGTTGATTAGAGGCATGAACGACCTAGAAGTAAAAGAGCCCGCAAACATTTTCAAATGAGGTCTTGTGTAGAAGAATAAAGAGAAAAGTGTGAAAGGAACATCACATAGAGTGGATAAGCCCGTGGTTTCGAGATCACGGTAAAAAAAAAAGTGGATTGAAGGAAGCGCTTGTGTATAATTTGAATTATGTACCAGTTTAAAAGGCATGTGGAATAATTTGACAAGATTGACACACAACCATTCAATTGTCGCTACAAGATCCTGTTTGCACATGAATTGAAAAAATACAAAGGATTTGAAGTCTTTAAGTTAAATAAACTATTATCAACATTATTGTTAAATTAAATGAAGAGGTGCAATGGTTCATTGTCAAAAGACACAATGGTTCAATCTTACACCTACTGAAATACTATATAAACCAGAAATTGTGGTGAAAAGAAAGTGTCTTTGTGGTCTAAATTAGAAGATCAAAAGAAAGTGTAGAGTCCAAGGAAGAAAAACGAAGATACTTATGAAGTAAGGGTGGAAGGGAGGAGCAAGGAAGGATTAATATCCTTTTCTAATTAAATTTTAAGGAAAGGGACTTGTTGCTTCCTAGGGTTGGTGCCCTAAAACAAGGAAGTTGGTACTTCCTAGGGTTGGAGCCCTGAAACAAGGGAGTTGGTGCTTCCTAGGGATGGTGCTCTAAAACAAGGGAGATGATGCTTCCTAGTGTTGGAGCC
The DNA here is from genome assembly GCA_010110895.2 of Picea sitchensis. Lineage (NCBI taxonomy): Eukaryota > Viridiplantae > Streptophyta > Pinopsida > Pinales > Pinaceae > Picea > Picea sitchensis. The sequence goes on along the minus strand of SNQJ01S0006851.1, from coordinate 123,250 downwards.
CTGTAACAAGGGACTTGGTGCTTCCTAGGGTTGGGTCCCTAAAATAAGGGAGTTGGGGATTCTTAGGGCGGGTGCCCTGAAACAAGGGGATTGGTGTCTCCTAGAGTCGGTGCTCTAAACTCAATAATTTATATAAAAACTTGTAATTTATATTTATTGATGTCATTTACTGAAGTTCTTAATGATCAATACAGTTAATAAATAATTATTTGATAATTGTTAAAATATATGAATACTGATTCACCCYCCCTCTCAATATTAAACTACATTCCAACAAGAAGTTTGTGCCTAATCCTAGGCAATTAGCTAGGAAKATCGAAACTTCAAACCAATATCAAATTTTAGTAGGAACAACAAACAAAAATGAAAATACAATCCCCTCTGAACAACCATTGGAATCCTCGCAAGATGGAAAGCATGACCAARATCATTCAGATTCATAGGAGATAGTAATGGAACTGGAGGAGGGGGGAATATGTAAGGATGAGGGAATCCCATGTAAGCGGCACCAAACTTACAAGAAAATCGTTACTAGGGGGAAGGAAAAATAGACTCAAGAGGAAGGAGACTYTGGAAAAATCAATAAGAAATAAGGAAGGAAATCAAGCAACGATTCTAGATAGGAAAATATCAACAAAGAGAAATCTATGGGTCGCCAACACTCTATTGAGACGTCCATAGGAAATATGGGCAAAAAAATCAACACAAAGCACACAAAAATGTAGCTACCTCCTACCCATGGAGGCAAACCCTCCCAATTGGTTAAATGATGATGATGAAGATTCTATCCTGGAACTAGATGGGGTTAGGCAGTAAGAGAAAGGTAGAATCCCTAAGGGATATTATCGAGACAAAAATGCCCTCTACAATCTTGCTCCAAGAAATGAAATTGGAGGAATCAGAAGCAATTCAAGCAGGAAAGAAAGCTTTCAAAAATGACAAAGGACTAACTATGATCTCATCTGGAGCCTCAGGAGGAACAATGACATTATGGGACATCACCAAAGTTGAAGAGGAGGTAAGTTATCTCTCTTGGCACTAGCTAGTCTCAGTCTTTAAAATCAAGCATATAGAAATGAAAATTACGATCATAAATGTATATATTCTCGAGGGTTATAAGGACAAATTGGAATGTTGTAAATCTAGGAATATCTTCAAGTATTTGAAAATGATGAACAATTGAATGATTTTCTTTCCATTGCAGGTGAACCCGAAGAAAGTATTGCATTAATTTAAAAAAGATGTGTCGAATTTGAATCTCTTTTTACATGAGATGATAAGACCAAAGATTTGAAAGAAGAAGAATCTACAAGAAGGATACAACAAACTCACAAGATAAACACTGGAACTGAAATCTCTCCAAAATATGTGAAGCTTTGGACTGATTGCACATGAGAAGAAGTTGATCAATACGTTGCTTTGTTTAAAGAATGCTTTGATGTTTTTTCATGGAGCTACGATGATCTCAAAGATGATGAAAAATCAATATTCGAGCATATCATACCACTAAAAGAAGGGACGAAGCCATTTAAACAGAAGTTGAGAATAATAAACCCCAAATTGAAGCCCTTGGTGAAAATAGAACTTGAGAAATTGAAAAAAGTTGGAATAATTTTTCCAATTAGACATTTAAAATGGCATTTCAATCCTGTGATTGCGAGCAAGAAAATTGGGGAAATTCGCTTATGTGTTGACTTTTGAGATTTAAACAAAGCAAGTACAAAAGATAATTGTCCTTTTCCAAACATGGAAATGTTACTCCAACAAATTACAGGTTCAACTCTCATGTCTATGCTAGATGGTTTCTCAGGATATAATTAGGTCCTTGTTGCAAAAGAAGACAGATTGAAAACTGCTTTCATCACACCATGGGAGACATATGCATATGTCTGCATGCCATTTTGTTTGAAAAATGTTGAAGAAACCTTTTAGAAGGCCATGGATCATGCCTTCAAAGATCTAATTGATAAATTCATGGCTAATTACCAAGATGATATCACTATCTATTCAAAGATAAGAGAAAAACATATCGATCATCTAAGAGAAGTTTTTGAAAGATGTAGATTATTTGGAATCTCTCTAAATCACAAGTAGTGTTTATTTACAGTCTCCAAAGGAAAATGATTGGGACACATAGTCAACAATGAGGGAATTTATATTGATCCTAAAAGAATAAAGGCTATTAATGAATTGAATCCACCAAGATAAAAAAAGGGAGTTCAATCATTCTTTGGATTTTTTTTTTTTTTGTGAGAAGATTTGTCCCACATTATGCAACAATTGTCAAACCAATAAATTTGTTGCTAAAAAAGGACCAAAGATTTGAATGCACTGAAGATATTCAATGAGCTTCCAATAATATCAAACATGCAATTACAACTGCCCCGATATTGATAAGCCCAGATTTTAACCAAGATTTTATTATATATTCTTTTGCCTCAGACGAAACAATTGCTTCAATTTTAATGCAAAGAAACAATAAAGGAGAAGAACTCCTGATAAGATTCATGAGTAAAACCTTGCATGATTATGAATTGAATTATTCAGATATTAAAAATAGTGTACTTTCCTTAGTAAAGGAAGTAGCTCATTTCAAAAATTACATCTTATCTTCTCATGTCATAGCATATGTTCCCTCTTCTCTAGTAAAAACGCTTCTCAATCAACAGTTAAGAGAAGGGAAATGGGAAAACTGGCTTGCCAAAATATAGGAGTATGACATTGAGATCAAGCCACTGCAAGCAGTCATAGGACAAGGGTTGTGTAAGCTTATTGTTGGAAATGATTCATTAAATGGGACCATATCAATTTCAACATAATCATCTACATCATCTCTCGATTGGTATAAAGATGTAATTTTCTATTTGAAATCATGCAAATTCCCAAATGGCATGTCAACAAGAGAAATGATGGATTTAAAAATGAAATGAAATCAATATGTATTGTTGTCAAGGTTTTGTTTCACATAAATTTTGACGGAATGTTGTTAAGATGTGTCGATGCAATGAAGGCTTGGGAACTAATGAAATAGTTTCATAAAGGAATTTGTGGTGGACACTTTGCAACCACGACTATTGCACATAAAATAATAAGAGTTGGTTATTATTGGCCTACAATTTTCAAAGCTTCATATGCAAAAATAAGAAAATGCATTTATTTTCAGAATTTTTTAGGAAGAATGAAGGAGGTTGCAATTCCTTTGCAACCTATATCAGCAGAAGAACCATTTACACAATGGGGACTTGGTGTTATTGGACCAATAATCTCGAAATCAAGTAAAGGCCATTCATACATTCTCATTGCTACATATTATTTTACAAAATGGAAAGAAGAAATAACATTAAAGAAGGAAGACTCATAGGAACTTATAAAATTCCTCAAGGATAATATTCTATCAAGATTTGGGGTTCCAGAAAAACTTATCACAAACAATGGATCAAAATTTACCAAATTTTGTGGAGAGTTTTGTATTATAATGGGACAGTCATAAAATTATTATCCTCAAGGAAATGGTATGGCTGAGTCTACAAACAAAACTTTGGTCCAAATCCTCAAAAATACTATTGATCAAAAATAAAAATAAAAATGACATTTAAAATTAATAGATGCATTATGGGGAAACATATTGACACCAAAAGACAACACTAGGATATCTCCATATGTATTGGTGTATGGAAAAGAGGCCAGAATGCGAATCAACTTGGAAATAAATGATTTAACATATGTTGTAAACATTGAGGATCCAGAAGAAGTCTCTCCACTACACATAAGATACAATCAACTGATTAAAGTGGAAGAACAACAATTCAAAGCATTGAATAAAATTAAACAAAGGCAACAAATTGTTAAGAGATATTTTGATCAAGGTACAACAATGAAATTTTTTCAAAAAGGGGAATTAGTTCTATTGTGGAATAAAGCCAAAGAAAAACATTCTATGCATACAAAGTTTGAATCAATATGTATTGGGCCTTATATTATCGAAAAGATCTTGGGTTTCGATTCTTATATGCTCAAAGACATAAAGGGGACAATTCAGATGTTGCTAGTTAATGGCCAACACCTCAAAAGTTTAATTGTCTCATTAATATTTCTCTTGTCTTGTACATAGTCTTTTCCTTTTCCTTTTCTACTTTCAAGTAAGTCTACTTTTTCTTTTCTTATACTGATTCCATGCCCAATAGGCGAGGTTCTGGATTCTCGGTTACCCACATGGGGTATTCATCCCACAATTGGAGCTAGTTGTTGAATTGTGTATGAGATTTTCCTCTTTTTTTCTTTCTCCCTTTTCTTTGAAAAATTCTTGGTCCATGGCGGGTTCATAAATCTATTTACCCCAATGTTATGTAACTTGTACTTTCTTTTATTCCATTGTAACCATAATGCACCAAGATTTCACCATATTTTAAGAATTATTCTTATAACCATAGGTTGGCGGGTTTTCGGACTTATGGATTTATTTTATCATCTCTTATGTTCCCTTTTCTCCACCGTTACCAAAACCAAACTTCATTTTTTCCGTGATCATCGTTTTAAATGTTATACTTAGAATATTTTTGAACTTTTTCATCGCGGGTCCCCAAGGCTTGAATAGTTCATTTCTTATGAATCTGACTGATAACACCACTTCACTCTTATCCTCGAGCAATACTTAGCCATATTTACATGTTATGGCGTGTTCATGGGCTGACAAACTCATGGGTTCACCTCATCATCCTTTCCATTCCCAACTCCCCGTTGTAGTATATATTTTTCTTTGTCACTCTTCTCAAGATACATTAAATTCTAATCCCACGAAAAACAAATACCATTTAAATCATGAAAAGGTTGTTATTAATGGCAGAACTCTTGAGGTGATATTTTTTTAATTTGCATTAATTTCTTCATCGAAAAAAGGATTTAAGTCATATTACAGAGAAAAAAGCTTCATTTCAAAATCATTTTTCTAAGGAATTATACTACAATCCGCCAAATTCATTAACATGACTACAAGAAGACAACAATTATGTAGAGATACACTTGTTGATTAAGGTTGGTTGTCATTGATGTCAACCCTTGAATAAAGCCCCGTAGCACACAGGTTTGGGTAATGAACCTAAGTTCGTTTGATGTAAATATGACTCATTATTGTCTTGTCATGGTTGATAAGAAGTAAAGATGGATGAACTCCAAAGTGGTCCCCTTATGGTGAAATACCTCACGGAAAGACTCTTTGCGGAGTGAGAGAACCCATGCTTAATTGTGGAATAATGAGATGAAGGACAGTGAATTTGTCAGTGAAACTATCCTAGATGGATAGTTCTTTTCATGCTGTTTCTGGTGGTATGTGGATCGTCACATAACTCCTCACAGTTAGAGAGTTATGACCATATGAAGTTGGAGAACCCTCACGAGTCTTATAGAAGCCCCCAAGAGTCAAAGTGTTTTTCAAAAAGAAATTATTTTAAATGAAGAAGCCCTAAAACAAGGAAAGTGTAAGGCTACATGAAGATATAAATAAGAGACACAACTCACTCATAAAACACACTTGTACATATTGTATATCTATTTTCTTGTGTAAATCTTTTTGTAAATACTTGTGGATACATTTGAAGTGGTGAACATTTGAGGTAGCATGAAGGGTTGACGACGAAATTCTCGGAATTACAACAAAACCCTATTTTTTGAGGCGTACGCGGGTTGTCTGTGTACAATGTGTGTACATGATGAGTTATACGCGGTATGTCTGTGTACAAGGTGCGTACATGTTGAGTTATACACGGGCTATCTGTGTACAAGGTGCGTACATGTTGAGTTATACGTGGGATGTCTGTGTACAAGGTGCGTACATGTTGGTAAATCCATGGAAACTTGAAGAGATGAAGATGGAAAGGTTCTAGATTCTGAGATCAAGCTCCGAGGAAGGTCTAAAGTGCTCAGATACATCAGATCCATCCATTGGTTCAAAAGGTATGTCTTACTTCTATGAATAGTTGGATTTTGATGTATGCATGGGGAATGGAAATGGAGATTTGAGGATTCTCCCTAGAGAGACTAGTGGCTTCATGGGATATTCTGCATAAGTCATATCTACAGAAATACAATGCTGGTATATTCATCATTGATACTTCTTGTGAGGCACATCTTGTATTTCTTGGCATATGGCTAAGGATTTTTATGGTACATGGTTGAGAGCTTGTATTTGTGTAGTAGTTGATGTATTGAGAGACTGAATATCAGAAAGGGGTTGATGACTAAGATCATGTGAGGGATATTATATGTGTTCATGATTACACATACCTATATGACACATGACTAGAGAAAGACATACTTGCCTTGAGTAAAGGTCATTGATGAGGATATATGCACAGGGTATAGTTACAGTCTGGATATAGTGACAGGTTACAGAGGATCAAAAGTTTTCAAGAAAAAGGAAACCCTAGTTTTCAGAAGGCATATGCAGGCTGCATAACAGTTTGGTAGCGTACATATGCGGGTTGAATAACATATAGGGCACGTACATACGCATGATGTAGCACTACAGGTTGTGTATCTGTTGTATTTTTGTAGATACATGTTCAGTTCAGGTACAGTTTGATAACAGGGCAGTTGTACATATTGGATACAGGTCAGTGGTACAGGTTGATACAGTCATACAACAATATATCTCACAGTGACAGGTTGACAATGGTTCCATCATTCTACTTATACTTCAGGGTGGTTTGATGGGGCAAGGACAGGTGGTTGTAGCCACCTTCCGGTTGTAGCCGGAGAACATAGGGGGTTGTAGCCTCCTTTTGGTTGTAGCCAGAGAATTGGGGAGTTGAAGCTTCCCTCAGGTTGTAGCCTATAAAAATAGGGGGTTGGAACCTCCTTCTAGTTGCAGCTAGAAAACAAAGGAAGTTGGTGCGTCCAATGAATGTAATTCTTCAATACATATAAGAAAAAACATTTCATGGTTTTCTCCTGATTTGGGTTTCCACGTAAAAAACTGGTGTACTGTGTATGTGTGCGATTGTTCATTTCTTATTTCTCATTATTGGATAATAATTCTACATTGATATACCACTTGGATTATTTCAAGAAAAAGGATTATAATTATGCTATTACTGATTCACACCCCCTCTTAGTAATCCAACAATTGGTATCAGAGCAAGTTCCTTGAGAAATCAGTTTAACCACTGAAAGGTAGATCATGGAGAATACCAACTTGTATAAAAATGGAATACCACAATTTGATGGACAAAAGTAAGTTTGGCAATCAATTGTAGATGGATACACAACACCAACAGTTCCACCAACAAATGAAAAAGCAGTAAAACTCGGTGAGAATAATTCCAAAGCCACAAATGCACTTTTGAATGGTCTCAGTAATACAATATTCACTAAAGTTGCACATTGAAAATCTTCTAAAGAGATTTGGGACAAGCTTAGAAATATTTATGAAGGAGATTCAAAAGTCAAAGTAGAAAAGCTTTAAACTTACAAAGGTTAGTTCGAACAAAAAAAAATGAAGGAAGATGAAGATATTGCAGCCTACTTCTTACGAGTCGATGGAACAATGAGTGCAATCATATGATTAGGAGAAGAAATCGAAGAATCTGTAATTGTTCAAAAGGTACTAAGATCTTTTCCTGTGAGATTCAACCCTAAGATATCAACACTAGAAGAAAGATCAGATCTAGACTCAATAAGCATGGATGAACTGCACAGAATCTTCACAGCATATGAAATGAGAACTGAATAAGAAAATCCGGATGTAAAAGAAGCAGCCTTCAAAGCATCCAAAAGATCAAAGCAAAATAAAAATGAACAAGAATAATATAGCAACAACAATGACATATCAGAATATGATGAATAAGTGGCCAACTTCGTCAAAAGACTAAACAAGGGAACCAACGGTAGGTATAGAGGTAGGATTCCTTTAATTTGTTTTAATTGTGATGATTGATCATTTGCTAACAAATGTCCTCATAAGAAAAGAGAAATGATGAAAGGTTACTCAAAAGGAAACCAAACATATAAAGGCAAGCCAACTACAAAGAAAGTTTTCAAAACTCTTATGCACAAAGAGACATCTCATCATCGGATGAAGATGAAGTCGATGTCAGTGAGACGAGTTATATTCATGGTAGTAAAGGACTCTGACAAAGAAGACTCCAAAGAGGAATATGAAGAAGCCAAATAAGGATATGAATAATTCAAAGAATAAATTGAAGAAGCAGTTGACCATCGAGGAAAGAATTAATGTATTGCCATATAAGTTGTCGAGGAAGAGAAGAAAAACAAGAAACCTAGCCAGAACTAGGCAAGAGAAAAATGACACTCGAGAGCTAGAAAAGCGATCCACAAGATTGAAGGTTCAAATATAAGAAGATAAAGAGGTGAAGAAGCACTCAAAGAACAACTAGAAAGAAAAGACAAAGTGTTGGAAACTTGGAAGCATAGGGTGTCACACTAAGAAAGGATATTCAAAGAAAATATGCGAGAATAGCTCAAAAGTTATGGATGACATTATCGGTAGTAAAATATCATCTTGACAAGTGCGGACTTGGATAAAATCCGAACGAGAGAAAAGGATCAAGCTCCAAAAAAGCGAGCAAGAAACAAATCCTGCAAAACAATCAAAGGGAGAGAGGGAAGACATACAAAGGAAGGTCACAGGGGTTACTCCCTCCACTGCCAAGAAGATTGATTCAGGAATCAACAATAGGATAGATAGACCTCAAGAAGAAGAAGGATTCCTAATAGCACCTCTTCGAGGAAAGATCTTCAACTCCGGGTATCAAACTATATTTTTGTTTTATGTTATGCATGTATAATAATTTTGGACATAAAAGTAATTCTGAGCAAAACAATGAGAACAATAACAAAATTTTAGAGTTATACACAAAGGGGTTATTCGAGAATACCTAGTGAAACACTTACGAGAAGAAGTTACAACATGTTTGAATCTTTGAAAGTGCGGGGGTGAATCATTACAAATGTAGAATTTTGGACCGTGGCCAAAGATTCTGAAGACAAGCGGATCCCTCCTAAATAACATCAACATAATAACAACAATCCTGGAGACAAGAACACAGAAAATGACATGGATAAGAAATCAAGATCCATATAACAATGAAGAATGCATAATTGCTCTACAAGCTAAGCAGGAGAAACATGTTGGTATGTTGGCGGTGGGTGTTCAAAACACATGATAGATGATAGAGACAAATTTCTTACAATGTGAAAGAAAATGGATCGATCTCCTTTGGAAATGATAATTCAGCAAAATCATTGGAAGTCCACGGTCCAGGAGTGGGAGCAAATAATGAAAAAGGCACAAAATGTTCTACCACTAGTAGAAGATATGAAACATAATTTTCTAAGTGTGAGTCAAATGTGGCATATAGGGTCCTTAAGTTACACCTTCGATTCACAAAAGTGGATAAGAAGAGAAAGGTTCAAAGGAATTTGGTCGATGTGACTTCTAGAACTTCCAAAATGACATATATGTATTTAAATTGAAGTGGAAATGAAAGTGTTGTCACGGAGGTGAAAGTTGGCTATGGCAGGAAAGAATGGGTCACATGCATTTTGATAACCTTGTCAAAGTCAACAAAGAGAAGCAATCAGAGAAAATCCCGGATCAAGAAACCGATCAAAACTTTATGCAAGCATTGTAAACAAAGGGAAAACAAACAAAGACCAAGGTTCAAATCAAAGGAATATTCAACTACAAGACCATTGGAAATTGTGCTTATTGATATAGTTGGACTAATTACAACAAAGGGCTTAAAAGGTGAGAGAGATAATTTATGTTATTCTGGTTGATGATTATACAAGAATGATGAAGTTTTCTTTCTCAAGAACAAGTCATAAGATTTTGAAACATTTAAGATATATAGAAATGGTTGAAAATTAGATGGATTCAAGAATCAAATTCTTGAGATCATTAATGGAGGAGGAGTTCACTTCAAAGGAATTTATGAATACTATGATCATGGAATAAAAAGAGCGATTCTGAGTTTCTAGGACACCTCAACAGAAAGGAGTTGTTAAGAAAAAAAGAACAGGACAGTACAGGAAATGAACCGAACAATGCTAATGGATTCCAAATTGTGAGATATGTTTTGGACACAGGAAGTGCATACATCAATTCACATTCAAAACATAGTAATGTAGAAAGAACATTGATAAAAGCTCACAAGCCTATGGAAAGGAGAGCATGCAAAATGTAGGAAGCACTTGAGGAGTTTTGGAAGCAAATGATACATCAAGAGGGAAGATGGTAGGGGTAGAAAGTTTGACTCTTATGTGGACAAAGGAGTACTTTTTGGTTTCTCAAGTACAAGGAGAAAGCATACAAGTGTTACAATCTAAGATTGAACAAAATTGTGGAAAGCATCGATGTAACAATTGATGAAACATGCAGACCGGGGAATCAAAGGAAGAAGAAAAAAAATAAATGGAACAACTTTTCAAAAAAATAAGAAGTAGAAGAAGATGGAAGTAGAAGGAAGATGGTGTCAAGCCGAGGAAACAAAAGGAAAGTTCAACAAGTATCTCCAAAGACACCCCTAGCAAGCGAGTACAGAAGAATCACCCTTAAGATCAGATTATTTAAGAGCAAAAGATGTAGGAGTGGAGACTAGAAGAAAAATCAGTTCACGGAACAAACACACCTAACACTTTTATCTACAATTGAACAAAACTGTTTGAAGAAGCCAACAAGGATGAATTTTTGGAATAAGACCATGGTTGAAGAATTGGATCAAATAGAAAAATGACACTTGGAATTGGTTCCAAGACCAAGAATAGATGTAATTGGCACAAAAATGGTTTTCAAGAATAGAATTAAATGAAGATGGACAAGTTACAGGAACAAAGCTAGATTGGTATATGAATGTCTGTGATTGAAGGAATGAATTTGTAGAGACATTTTCCCCAGTTGCAGAATGGAAGCAATCCGTTTTAGTTTTAGCCTATGCATGCTCCAAAAATGTTAAAGTATATGAGATGGACATAAAAATCAGCACATGAATGGGGAACTTGAAGAAAGTCTACATTGAACAACGAAGTTTTTAGTTGTGAGAACACAAAATTATGCGTGTAAATTGAAAAGGGCATTGTATGGTCTAAAATAGGCTCCTAGAGCATGGTACTCTAAGACTAGATAAATATCTACAAAAAACAAGGTTCATAAAAGGAAATACAAACAACAACCTCTACATCAAAGTAAGTCAAAGGTAATGGCACATTAATTGAAGTTTATGTTATTGATATTATTTTTGGAACTATTGATGACAGGTTAAGAAAATTTACCAGATATCTTGAGAATGAATTTGAAATAATAGTTACTTGGAGAACTATCCTTCTTTTTGGGGACTTCATATACATCAAATCAACCAAAGATTTTATTTCTCCAAACCAAAATTATATCATAGAAATGCTAAAAGGTTCGGAACAGAAGATTGCAAACGAGTTATCACTCCCATGTAAACTTGATTCTGAGTTGAGAAAATGTTAATTCGAGAAGTCTGGTCGAGAGGAAATACGAGGTCAATGATTAACAACCTACTATATGTGACAACATCTAGACCATATGTAATAGAGCGGTTAGGAAGGTAGCACATTCCAAGCAGCACCAAAGGAATCATACATTAGCAGTAGAAAGGATTCCAAAGGAATCACATGTATTAGTAGTGAAGAGGATTTTCAGACATCTCAAAGGGACATAAGAGTTTGGATTATGGTATCCAAAAGGAAAGGATCTATCAATTATTGCCTACATAGATGCAGATTGGGTAGGTTGTATTGATGACCGATGAAGCACCATTGGAGCAGTGTTCTACTTCGGTGTGTGTTTAGTATCATGGATAAGCAAGAAACAATCATCAATATCTTTATCTACAACCGAGGCAGAGTATATTGCAACAACATCGTGTTGTACACAGGTTCTTTGGATGAAACAAACTCTGAAAGATATACATGTTGAGTATGATGAGCCCATTACAATCTATTGTGATAATACAAGCGCCATCAGTATCTTGAAGAACCCAATGATGCACTCCAAGACAAAGCACATTCCAATCAAGTATCACTTTCTACGGGAGCAGGTTGTAGAAAAGAACATCATAGTTGAGTATGTGGGCAGAAAAGAACAAGTGGCAAACATCTTCACAAAACCACTTCCACGGGAATCCTTTGAATATCTTCTCCAGAGACTTGGAGTTATTTCTACTCCAAAATGAATGCTTTTTGAATGCTTATCTTATATGTCTTAGATGTACACGAGGAAGCACCATAAGAAGACAATTCAGTCAGGGGGAGAAACACCGGATGAAAAGATACCTTTGCCATTGATGAAAAAGGGGGAGAGATTTATCAGATGCAAAGGACAAAGGACATAGATTTATCATATGTAGAGGACAAAGGCAAATGACAGAGGCATGGTTCCAGGGGGAGCAGATTTACCAGATGCAGAGGACAGAGGCATGGTTTCAGGGGGAGCATGAGTGATATGATTTCAATATTGCATCAGAGTGTTGCCATCAATGCCAACAGGGGATATTTTTTATTAAGGTTGGTTGTCATTGATGTCAAACCTTGAAGAAAGCCCCGTAGCATAGAGGTTTGGGTAATGAACCCAAGTTCATTACGAAATGACTCAAACTGTGGATTATTCGAACAACACATGCATAACTCCTCACCAAAGAAACTTAAAAACAAGAACCCAAGTTTGTTTGATGTAAAGATGACTCAGTATTGTCTTGACATGGTTGATAAGAAGTAAATATGGATTAACTCCAAAGTGGTCCCCTTATGGTGAAAGCCCTCATAGGAAGATGCTTTTCGGAGTGAGAGAACCCATGCTTAATTGTGGAATAATGAGATGAAGGATAGTGAATTTGTCAGTGAAACTATCCTAGATGGATAGTGCTTGTCATGCCATTTCTGGTGGTATGTGGAACGTCACATAGCTCCTCACGGTTAGAGAGTTATGACCATATGAAGTTGGAGAACCCTCATGAGTCTTATAGAAGCCCCCAAGAGTCAAAGTGTTTTTCAAAAATAAATTATTTTAAATGAAGAAGCCCTAAAATAAGGAAAGTGTAAGGCTACATGAAGATATAAATAAGAGACAAAGCTCACTCATAAAACACACTTGTACATATTGTATATCTATTTTCCCGTGTAAATATTTTTGTAAATACTTGTGGATACATCTGAAGTGGCGAATGTTTGAGGTAGCATGAAGGGTTGATGGCGAAATTCTCGGAATTACAACAAAAACCTATTTTCTGAGGTGTACGTGGGTTGTCTGTGTACAAGGTGCGTACACGCTGAGTTATACGCGGGCTGTCTATGTACAAGGTGCTGGCATATTCACCATTGATACTTCTTGTGAGGCACATCTTGTATTTCTTGGCATATGGCTAAGGGTTTTTATGGTACATGGTTGAGAGCTTGTATTTGTGTAGTAGTTGATGTATTGAGAGACTGAATATCAGAAAGGGGTTGATGACTAAGATCATGTGAGGGATATTATACTTGTTCATGATTACACATACCTATATGACACATGACTAGAGAGAGACATACTTTTCTTGAGTAAAGGTTATATATGAGGATGCATGCATAGGGTACAGTTACAGTCTAGATATAGTGAAAGGTTACAGATTTATGTGAAAGAGGTTACAGAGGATCATAAGTTTTCAAGAAAAAGGAAACCTTAGTTTTCAGAAGGCATATGCAGGCTGCATAACAGTTTGGTAGCATACATACATGAGCTGCATAACATATAGGGTGCGTACGTACGCGGGATGCAACACTGCAAGTTGCGTATCTGTTGTATTTTTGTAGATGCATGTTCAATTCAAGTACAATTTGATTACATGGAAGTTGTATAGTTTGGATACAGGTCAGTGGTACAGGTTGATACATTTGTACAATAGTATATCTCATAGTGTCAGGTTGACAATGGTTCCATTACTCTACTTATACTTCAGGGTGGTTGGATGGGGCAAGGACAGGTGGTTGTAGCCGGAGAACACAGGGGGTTGTAGCCTCCTTCTGGTTGTAGCCAGAGAATTAGGGAGTTGGAGCTTTCCTCAGGTTGTACCCTAAGAAACTAGGGGGTTGGAGGCTCCTTCCAGTTGCAGCTGGAAAAAAAAGGAAGTTGGTGCTTCCAATGAATGTAATTCGTCAAGACATATAAGAAAAAGCATTCTGTGGTTTTCTCCCGATTTGGGTTTCCACGTAAAACACTAGTGTACTGTGTATGTGTGTGGTTGATCATTTCTTATTTCTCATTATTGGATAATAATTCTACATTGAAATAATACTTGGATTATTTGAAGAAAAAATATTATAATTTCTCTATTACTGATTCACCCCCCCTCTTAGTAATCCAACAACACTAAATATTTTTGGGCAAGAAGATCAAAATTTTCAATGGTGAGGATCTTACTAGTACTATGCTACATTTCCCTTACCTAGAAGAAATGAGAACAAAATATGGACATCGGGGATTGCTCTAGTTGTATGATTACCCGAAGTCTTTAACTGTAAGGAAATTGTCTCTTCGCACACTGATAAATTCATTCCAAGCTGAAGGGTTATTCAACTTCAAAGAGAACTCTCTATTTCTTTAGTGTCGTTGGTTTTCAGAAAGATGTTGAAGTTGTCAGAGCCTACCATTACTAATCTGGATTATTTTCGAAACGAAATGAAAGCAAATATATTATAATGAAATACACATAAAAAATTCCAGAAACAAAGAAATACAACAATACATGATTTCTATTAATGAAAGAAATGTTCAAAGACTGTAAAATACAGAGTGCAAGACTCGCTATATTGGTGAAAACTTTATCTCTGAGAAGAGATGTGATGACTACGCTCATTCAAAAGAAGAAGATGAGTACAATGAGGATCTGAAGGGTTTTTTATGATAAAAATGAATTCCAAAACCCTATACATCCAAAAACCTAACCCTAGGAGATGAAGAGCCAAAAGTCTTGTGGGCCCCTTTGTACATTAACTACCCGGGGTCGTAACTTTTGCATACGATCTCCATTTTAGGCATGTGATAGCCCGTTGGAAAGGTCTTTTCGAGAAGTATGCATTATGCCTTCAAACTCTAACTTTGTTTAGAGTTTGACTATGGAAAGCCAAAAAAACATTGTTTAGGGCCCCAAAACGGACCTAGAAGTATAGAAAGATGTACTGACATGAAAAATTCCAAAATAAGCCAGTTGGAATAGGCGGGTGGCCACCAATATCCACCTGGATGTTGTGTAGGGATTCAGGAGAGTCTCGAAAGAGAAGAACCCACAATTACAAAGAAATGTCCCCGTTACAGAGAAACGTGTTGAACTAAAAATTATCAAGATGAGCCAGTTGGGATTTGGAACAGGTTGGTGGCCACCAATATCTACCTGGATCAATTACCTTTAAAGGAGAATAATAAAGGAACTTCCTCAAGAACAAAAACAATGGATTGGATCTTTTACAATAATATTTAGAGGATCCTGCAACAATGCCAGTTGATATATCAAGAATTCAAGTTAGTTTATTGAAGAACCCTTATTGAGAACTTGCATGGTTCTTCACTAGAATTACTAGTCAAGAATCCATAGAAACCGTTCCTTGATTGGCCCTCTATATATTATATTTTATAATTCATGAAAAATCTATCTTAGATTGGGGAAGAATAATCTCTATTGCAATTTCTTCACAACTTTCAAATTTCAAGAAAGAAAAGAAGTTCTATATGGCTTCTTACTTGATATGTGTTATTAATTATTGCCACGTCTTCAAGGGCTTGACTATTGGGAAATGGGTAGATGGAAAAATTGATCTACTAACTATGTGGTATCAGGCTCTCTGGAGACAAAAATATACTTATTACTTTTATGAAGTATACATTGAATTCGTGATTTTTTCAAGAAAATTCTTTTTGGAGAAAATATAACGAGATTGTCATTAGAAGCAACGACCTTTTTGAACAAAAGGGGCACTATAGAAAAAAATGGAAAATTATAATGTGATTAGAATCTTTGGTTCCCCTGAAATTCCTTTCTTTCTTCCTTATTACATTTCAGACAAAATATTCATCATTGAAGTTGCTAGGCAATACAGATTTTGGTTGCACTTTTTCAATGAGAAAAGAAAGAGGCAATTTATCCCATTGCCATGGAAAATCGGAGAAATTATATTAAGAGGCATTACAAAAATTGATGAAAACTCAACTCACCTTAATCAATTCAATCTGAAGTATGCAGAAAAAATCAGGGGCTTCGACTTAGGTCATATATTTTTTGATCATATGACATCAATGGGATTTAACAACACATTGACTAATACACTTATGTTTGAAGAAGAAGGAAATACCCATGATATTCCAATGCAATTTGTTGATGATATTGAAACCATGGTAAGCTAGACAATTCAATATAAACAAAGAGGAAAAGGTTCAAATGAAAAAGGTACTCAATCTTCTCTAGATTTAGAAAAAAACAGTCTACCCAAAAACAGTCTCCAAGAAACAACATCGCAACAAAAAAAATGTTTCAAAGAGTAATTCAGGTGGTGGGGGTAATAAAAACCCTCCACGAGGAAAAATTGAAAATCCCCATAAGATTCAAGTAAAGAGGAAAATAAAAAATTCTCAGCGAGAAGAAGTAGAACAACCTATATCTGAAAATCATATTTCTCTTGAGGACATGGACCTGGAGGTTGATATTGAACATATTCATTTTCCCAATGAAGAACAAAGGTTTAGTTGAACTCAAAACACAAAAAGAAGATTTTTCAGAAGAAGAATCATTTTCCATACAAAAGGATTTATTTGAGAAAAAGTCTAGAAAGTTAATATTTGAAGGGTTTGATTTGAAAAATAAAAAGGGAAAATCTCATTCTGTGTATGATCTCAACAAATTACTTCCATCTGGAATTTCTAAGATACCCAAGATAATGGATCAATTGTAATATCTTAGGGCACAAACTAAGGAGGCTAGACTGTACCCTTAGCCGTACTACCCAACTACCCATGTGCTAGAGAGTATCTTCCCGAGTGCTATTCTTGGTGGCACTATAGAATTCATGTGGTCGATCATTTGATCTATGGCTAGTTTCATGATAGTTAGGGGGTCTCCTGATATAACATAGGTACGTGGAAGCACAAGTCCATATACAGGTGATGTCTGATGTGCTACCACTCAAAGGGGTACCAACATGGGTTACAAGGGTGTCTAACAATGTGAGCTTAAGTACCTCTCATATTTCCTACGTGTATGCTTCCCTGACCGTGGATTTATGCACAACGACATATATCTATAGCTTAAAGATGTCGGAGCACGTCTCTACCCTGGAAAATAAATTAACCCACAAATCCTGCCAAGGAAAGTGCTCTGATACCACTTGTTAGGCACCAGATCTATTATAATAGTAGAAAACATAAATATTGTAGTGAATACCAGCGAAATAACAACATAGAACATAAATATAACAACATAACAACAAAATATATGGAACCAAAACACAAAAATAATACCTTTATTGATAGGAAACAATGTTCACTTGCCTCTTCGAGGGGGAAACCTCAAGCAGAGCAGAGCTCTATTACAATAATTCTCAAGACAAGTCCCTCTCATACCTTTTACTCTTATTTATACTAATTCTATCTTCTAAAGAACATTCTAGAGGAAGATATTTCTATAAGCGGAAGCTTCTATTAGGTCTTCTTACATTGACTTGTTCATATTTATGAAATAGGCCTTATTAACTAGTATCAACCTTTATTACATGGAAATATATTATTCTACCTATATGAGGAGTTAGGGGTTTAGGTACTTAACATACATATTCTTTCTTAATGACAATACCTTATTGATATTCTTGACATCAACGCCAAAACCATAATACCATATCCAACATTGATCATATTGGCCTTCTTTGAAATCAATACCAACACTATACCACCATGTCCAACACTTATGAGATCTGCTAGGGTTTTTTGGGTTCCGTGAAGAGGGATGCGGGTCACTAGTTTTAGATGTTGCACTTCCTTTGTAGCCGAAATTTCGGCCATTGTTAGTTTTTTTCTTGACTAGTTTCCATTTATCTTCTCCTTCTATTTGGGACCCTACTGCACCTTGAGAGGACTTAGGGTAATGGCAGGATAAATGGCCATATTCATGTCATATTTTTCACTTAAAGGGAAACTGCTCATAATCCACTTTCTAGATATGAGACTTGCCATCCAGGGAAAGCTTTACTGCCTTATAGATCCCTTTTTCTAAATCTACTTCAACATAGATTCCGACACAAGCAAACATGGGGGGTTTTGGATCATCTTTGTCTATGTATCTTCCTAGAGAGTTCCCAATGCACTTAAGCACATTGTCCCCTCAGTAGTGAAGGGGAAGATGGGGAATTTTAACCTAGACTAGGACAACCATGTTGATATTATGGTAGCTGTGGGAGGTATTAAACTCCACGTGTAACCCTGACGAGAATAGAATATTCTGAGAAGCAAGAAGAAACCCTAAAGCATTGGACATAACCTTAGAAGACAATTCGGCTAAAGGAAATATTTAATATTGAGTTTTTAGCCTCCAAAATGAGAAGTTGACCCAGACAACAAAGGAGGAGCAATATAAATACAGGATGCCAGAGCTCATTTGACACACATAGCTCACAACTGCAAAAATTTAGCTGTGCGCAAGTCTGGAGAGTAGCTGCAACTGCATCTACTGCAACTTGTATTTTCGGTTTCATTTTTGGACTCTCTCTTGGTTATGGTTTGGAATTTTTTCTTGGTATGCTAAATTTGGAGAGTGATACGCTACATTGATTGGATATTAGGCCTAGGGTTTTCTTCCATAATTATTCTTTGTCAAGGTTAGGTGCTCGGGGGTGGCTTTGGCCTATGGCTAGGTGACAATATTTCTATATTGTCTATGGTTAAATGAGCACATCTAATTTTCTAACAGGTTATAGGCCCACACTATCTTCGGACAGTCTAACCACTGGAAGATAGATTGAGATGATTTTGCTTATTTACAGTTGTAGTTGCAGTCAAGTTTTTGATGCAACAACGAAACCCTAACCCTCTTGTGAAGGCACCTTAAGTGAAGAGATTGACCTAATTTCTAGATATCATAGTGCTCCCTAACCTAGCGCACCTCCTGGTACTCCCAACAAGCTAAGACATCAAGTTTGAGTTTTCAGTCAAATTCAAAGGTTGACCAAGTCAAAGTAGTCATGACTTACTCTATGAAGTTAGAAAACAAGTTATAAGGGGATTCTAACTTCAAATCATGGAAGACAAGGATTTACCTCATCCTTGCCAAGAATAAAGTGTTGGATATCGTGAAAGGAAAGTTCAAAGGTCATGGAACAACCGTTTGAAGAAAGGAAATGAGAAGGAACCTCAGAACGTTGCAGTTATGGAGAATTTCAAGGACAATGAATTCAATTCCATGATTATCATAGTGGGCTCTGTAAAATACCACTTGATACCCTACATCTCTCATCTTGACTCATCTACGAAGATGTATGATGCCCTAACTAACCTCTTCTCAATAAGAAACATTGGACACGTAATGAGTCTGAAGAATGAGCTCTGTGACATGAAAATGAATGATGATGACATCATAACATCATACCTTGCGAGAATCTCTCAATTAAGAGATCAACTACAAGCTATTGAAGAAATCATTTCAGAGAATGAACTAGTAAATATAGTACTCAATAGCCTTCCCAAGACATGGGATGCATTTTCCGCAAGCATGAACACAAGAAAAGAGTATCCCACATTTGAAGAACTTTGGACTTGTTGTGCACAAGAAGAATCAAGGATTAACACAAAATAGAAATTCCAAAGGAAAGATGACGATTAATCCTACACAACAAAGTTCAAGAAATTCAGGAATAAGAAGAAGTTTGAATCAAGGAAGAAACCAAATCAAGAGAAATATATGTCAAAAATACAATGCTTTAACTTTCAAAAATATGGTCACTATAGGAATCATTGTCCTGAGTTAAACAAAAGGAAGGAAATAGAGGAAGCATCAGTTGCCAAAGAAAGGGAACCTTCAAAGAAGGCTAAGCAGGATAAAACAAACTTTTTCTTCTAAGACAAGGTAACAATATTCTTCATAGTTCTTGTACATACCATGTTTACATAGTTTCCGTACATATCTTGCATATCTATTTTTTAGAAGATAAGATGTTCAAGTGAAACAATACCTATGGAAGAATAAAAAGATAAGGATTTCTATCATGATGACTACAAGTCAAGCAATACACATGAAAAGATGAAGTACATTGACAATCCTTGGTAATAATTCCTATGGAAGCTATTACATAAGTAACAACTGCAAGATAAGATGAAATCATAATCAAACTTGCAGAAACCTAGAAGACGTCAAAAGAGAAAGAAGTCAACAATCAAGAGGAAATTAGAAAAATACTTGTGACACTTTGCAGACAGAAATAAGGTTGCAAACGAAAGCGTGGACTCAGATGGAGGGAGATGATTATATAATTTCAAAATAAGAGAACACATTCATGCATGAAGCAAGGATTAGGAGGGAGATAATCCTAAATGATATGATCCATTGAGGATTATGAAGTATTTGTCTATGTTCCAATTGAAAGTAGCAACCATGATAAGCAACATGTGTTCAGTTTGACTCTAGAAAAATTCTTCTTCGAAAATAATCCCTAAAGTATCATTGGTTTTCCATCTACATCCATGATCCTATGATGAAAGGAAGAAGTTGGAATCTTCAAGGCATATAGAAGACCCCATGGACCCAAAATCTAAAGAGAGACATAAGGAAGAACATGAAGATTCCAAGAAAGAAAGAAAAGCAAGAACAACCAGCTATTATA
This sequence comes from Picea sitchensis, assembly GCA_010110895.2. Classification (NCBI taxonomy): domain Eukaryota; kingdom Viridiplantae; phylum Streptophyta; class Pinopsida; order Pinales; family Pinaceae; genus Picea; species Picea sitchensis. Next base: position 102,382 of record SNQJ01S0006851.1, on the reverse strand, counting down.
CCGAGAATCACAAGACTACTAGCTTGGTTTGAACCCACTAAGAAAAAATCGAGCATAAGAAATGGAAGTTATGATAAAGAATAATGTATAGAAAATATGAAAAAGACTTATGAAAGAAAGCATTACAAGATTCAGAGGTTCTTCCAGAAGGAGGGAGAAGACTATGACAAAAACTTGTTCCAAATATACCTCTTGTAGTATCCATGGATTGGAATTTACATGTAAAAGACCACTCTTCCCAATAAATCAAGGGAGAAAGAAGCTTATACCATAAAGAGACCCATGTATGCAGATATAATAAGACCTTCTATGGATTCAAACAACTTGATGAAGAGTATCTCATATACAACAGAAGCGTGGTGAAAATTTTCTATGATAGAGATAGTATATCAAAATAATTACTCAAAAGTCTGGGATGATGGATTGCTAATCCATGGAAAATTTTCATGATGACAGAAGAAGTGTTACTTGAATATGTTTCAGTTTGAGCCTTGCCACAATGTCATGAGCTAGCAAGAAATAGAAGTGTTGAATTCAACCATGATATATTGTAATGATCATAGCTATATGAAGCCTTCATAGAAAACTAGTGGTCCATGATAGACTGAAGTACATTGAGATCAAGCATTACATTCTCTGTGATGAAGTCCAGAAAAGAGAAGTGGTTATCCAATATATCTCCACAGATGAGAAAATAACAAATATTTTGGTAAATCCTTTGTCCAATATGAAAAAATTGTGTACTTAAGAAACAAGCCAGGGCTCGTGAAGATGACTTCCTTATTGAAAAATGAAGAGATTACTCCTAGGTTGGGAGGGAGCCCTGATGTGTTATTGATTTATGGACAACCATTTTTCAGTTCGAAAAATGGTCCAGGATGAGCAGTTCCTTTCTAGTTCAGAAAGTGGTTTGATATTTCTAATAGACAAACATTTTCCAGTTCAGAAAATGGTCCAGATCGAACAATCATTTTGGTAATGAAAATGGTTCGATAGATTGTTGATGTACCATAGACAATGATTCCCCTTGTGGTCAGTGTGGGGGAATGATCTAGGGCATTCATTCTTATTGGAAGTCACTCTGAGTAGTGGTCAAGTAGAATGGTCGGTCTCGTCGGGCAACCATTCTTTTAAAGTTCACAGTTGTGAGCAATTTCGAAGAATCGTCTGTTTTGGAGGTTGGTGTATGAAAATCATTTCCATTAGGAAATGGTCCGGTCAGTCATTCCCTAGGGAATACTCATTCTATCGAGGCTGCACTATGATTAGTGTCAGAGGAATGTCCCAATTAGGTGAATGGTCCAGGTTTAACAATCTAGGACAAGCATTCCCTATGGCAGATTCATTCTCTCCAGGTTGCACTATGACTAGTGCTGAAGGAATGCGCTAGTTAGGTGAATGGTACAGGCTCAAAAATCAGGAACAATTATTCTTCTATGCTTGAGAATAATAGTTCAGATATCCCATGGCTGATGTTTTATATTCAGAGGGAAGATTCTCTTCCAGATCTCACAGATGTGAGTGGAAGGATGGCTCAACTGACTGAGTTTATATCATGATATTGTTTTATGCAGGTTGATATCAGATGATATGATTTCTATGGAGACTGCATGTCTCTGGACAATATATGTTTGGTACTGTGGTGGATGTGTTCCACTATTTGTGACTATGTGTCATTGATTAAGTAGCTGTGTGCTACTTGGTGTGGTTATGTACCACTGGATAGTAGTTGTGTACTACTATGAATACACACAATTGTGTTCTATTGAATGACATTGTTTTGATTGCCATGTAGACTATCAATTGTTAGAGAAAGATTTGCCTCACCCTATGAAATCTTGTAGAGAGGGCCTTATTCCATTTCCCTATGCAGACTTATCTTCCCTATTACTAAAGTCTAGAGACAAAAACATAAATGTTTCCACTTGTATGCATCTTGCACCCTATACAACAAGCGTATACATAGGTTGCTCCACTACAACCCGCATACATCAGGATTTGTGTAAGAAAATCAAAATTAATTATTGGGTTTCCATGTCATGATAGGAGATCTTTGATCCTTGGCCTTCCATATACTGGAAAATTTTTGACTCGGCCCTTCAATTGCATTTTGAAGGCTATAAATAAGCCAATTCCGAGTTGTGGAAAGAGAGGAAAGAATTCAACTTTGAGAGCAAAGTTACTCTGGAGAAATTATTTACTTCATATTGAGTCTGCATCCCTTTGTCCTTTAAGTTTGAACATAGTGTTCATCCCCCAAATTCTTCCCTCATTTGATGGAGAACCCCATTATCTCCCTTATATGAGCTTGCCTTTGGTGGAGGATTGAAGTGGTGGAGGCCCAACTAGAAGAAACTTGGTTTCTCAGTGTTAGAATATGACGGATGTGCTTGTTTAACCATAGAAAATATCACTATTGTCACCCAACCATAGTCCTAAGCCACCCCTGAGCACCTTAACCTTGACAGAGAATCATTCCAGAAGAAAACCCTAGGCTAGGTATCCAAACAAGATAGCGCACTTCTCTCTCCAAGGATAGCGCACTTCTCTCTCCAAGGATAGCGCACCAAACAAGAGCTGATCAGAGAGTCCAAACCATAACCAAGAGATAGTCCAAGCCAAAACCGAAATCTTCTAGCTGTAGCAGCTGAAACGACATCTCTCCTCCAGACTTGCGCACAAACTGACCAACTGTAGTGCGCACAAGTGTTGCTTCTGTAGTTCTGAGAATGTCTGCCAGAATGAAGACTAGCCTCCTGTATTTATACTAAATCTGACAAACTGCCAGGGTTGACTTCTCATTCTGGCTGCTTATTTACTTAGTATATAATATTTCATTTAGCCGACTTCTTCTCTTGGAGGCTAATAACCTAATACAAGTTATCCTCTTGAGCCAACTTATCTTCTAGGGTTATTATCTAACTAATTAGGGTTTCTTCTTGCTTCCCATAATATTCTATTCTTGTCAGGTCAACACTTCCTCCTAGCTACGGAGGTATTGAAGGTAATGGTCTTGAGCACAAACATACCATTTACCCCGTAGCATCAACATAGTCGTATAGACTATCTCATGACTATATCATGAGCACCATCATCACTATCAGTGTCATCAACTACATCATCTCTCGAAACCATACTCCATCTGAGTAATTAGACATGATGTTGGATAAGTCACTCACTCCACAGAGTGACACAAAGAGCCCCAGTCATATGTCCTCGAAGAATAAATGTCCTGAACCATTTTTTGTCTGGGAAATCTCTGTCCATTGATCATCCATATAGCTGATAATCATTTCCAACACTACTGATAGTCTTCAAGGCAAATTAGAACAATGCCATTCAATAGAAAACAACTGTGTCTATCCATAGTAGTACACAACTACAATCCAGTGGTACAATTCCACACCAAGTATCACACAGATACTTGATCAATGACGTATAGTCACAATCAGTGGAACACATCCACCACAGTAGTATTTATCTACTGTCTGGAGACATACAATCTCCATAAAAATCATATGATATCAACCTGTATAAAACATTGGTATGATATAAACTAAATCATCTGGGCCATTCTTCCACTCACATCTATGAGGTATGGAATAACATGTGCTCTCAGAAAGTAGAACATCAACGATGAGCTATCTGGACTATTCTTCTCAAGCAAGGAATAATAATTGTCTTGATTTCTGAGCCTAGAATATTCCCTATCCGGGCCATTCCTCCGGCACTAAACAAAGTGCAACCTGGAGAAAATGAATCTTCCCTAGGGAATGCCTATCCCTGATTGTTGAACCTGGACCATTCGCCTATCTAGGCCATTCCTCATGCACTAAACAAAGTGCAAACTGGAGAGAATGAATCTTCCCTAGGGAATGACTGTCCAGACCATTTCCAAAGGAAATGACTCTCCTGTACCAACCTCCAAAATAGACCATTCTTCAAAACTTCTCACAACTATGAGCTTTGAAAGAATGATTGTTGGATGAGGCAGACCAGTCTTCTTGACCACTAATGAGTGTGACCGTCAAGAAGAGACTATCCTAGACCATTCTCCATGTTAACCAAAAGAAGAATCACTGTCTATGGTACATAAACAACCCATCGAACCATTTTCATTATGGAAATGATCGTTCGATCTGGACCATTTTTCGAACTGGAAAATGCCTGTCCATCAAACATCTCAAACCACTTTCGAATTGGAAAGGAACTTCTCATCCTGGATCATTTTTCAAACTAAAAAATGATTGTCCATAAATCAATAAGACATCAGTGCTCCCTCCCAACCTAGGAGTCATCTCTTCCTTTTTCAATAAGGAAGTCGTCTCCACGAGCTTCAACTTGAGTACACAAACTCTTTTATCTTGGACAGAGGCTTTACCAAAATGTCTTCTTATCTGCTCATCTGTGGAGATATATATTTGAGAACCACTTTCTCTTTTCTGGACTTCAATGCGGAGAGTGTAATTCTTGATCTCAATGTACTTCTATCTTTCTGGAACACTGGTATTCTCTGAAGGCTTTATATAGCTCTGATCAATATAGTATATCATTGTTGGATTCATCTTTTGTTTTCCTGCTAGCTCATAACATCGTGGAAAGGGTCAAACTTGAACATATCCAAGTGGTACTTCTTCTGCCATCATGAGGGTTTGTCATGGATTAGCAATCCATCATCCTGAGCTTCTGAGTAACCATTCTGATACAATATCTTTGTTATAGAAGGTTTTTCACCACGCTTCTGCTGTGCATTGGAGGCCTTTATACCAAGTTTTTTGAATCCATACAAGACCTTCTTCCATTTGCATACACGAGTCTCTTCATGGTATACCTCAAAGCCTTGATATTATTCTACATACTTTCTTTGTTCTGGAGAACAGTCTTTGCATTCATCTAATGTAGACTCCAACCCATGGATGTTGTGGACGATATAATGGCTCATGTAGAGGTATGTCTGCTTTACTGGAACAAGCAATCATCATAGTCTTCTCCCTCCATCTGGGAGAACCTCTAGTTCTGGATCTCGCAATGCTTTCATTCATAAGTATTCCATACACTATTCTTCATCACAAATTTCAGTTCCTTTGCTTGATTTATTTTAGCGAGTTCATATCAGGCTGGTAGTCTTGTGATTCTCGATACAATGACTGGTTGTTCTAGATTTTCTTTCTTTCTTGGAATCTTCATGTTCTTCCTCATGTTTCTCTTTATCTTTTAGGTCCATGGAGTTTTCTATAGATTCCATTCCCTGAAGATTCCAACTTCTTCCTTTCATCATAGGATCATGAATGTGTAAGGACAACCAGGGATACTTTAAGGCTTCTTTTCGAAGAAGGCTTCTTCTAAAGTCAAACTGAACACATACTTATTTTCATGGCTGCTACCATGGATATATACTTCATCATCTTCAATGGATCATAGGATTATATCCCTCCTTATCCTTGCTTCATGTATGAATGCATGCTCTTCTTTTGGAAATGTATAATCGGCTCCCTCCATCTAATAAAGTCCATGCTTCTGTCTGCATCCTTATTGCCTTCTGCAAAGTGTCATAATTCTTTCTCCAATTTCCTCTTAATTGTTGACTTCTTTCTGTCTTTACTTATTCTAGGTTTCTTCAATATGGATTATGATTTCGGCTTATATTGCAGTTGTTACTTATGTAATATCTTCCACATGAATTGTTACTAGGGGTTGTCGATGTACTTCATCTTTTCATGTGGATTTCCTGACTTGTAGTAATTTGTGATAACAATCCTTGTCTTGTTGTTCTTGCATAGGTATAGTTTCTCTTTGAACATGTTATCTTCGAAGAAATGAATATGAAGGATATGTACAGAAGATATGGTATATACAATAACTATGAAGAGTAGTGTTACCTTGTCTTAGAATAAGAAGTCTATTTTGTCCTGCTTGGATTTATTTGAGGGTTCCCTTTCTTCGGCAACTGATGCTTTGTATGTTTCCTTTCTTTTCTTTAAATCACGACAATGATTCTTGTAGTGACCATACTTTCAACAATTGAAGCATTGTATTCTTGACATATCTTTCTCTTGATTTGGTTTCTTTCTGGGGCCAAACTTCTTTTTATTCTTGAAATGCTTGAACTTTGTTGTGAAGGCTTGATCATTGTATTTCTTTTGAGGTTTCTCTTTTGCACTATCCTTGATTCTTATTGTGCACAACAAGTCCAAAGTTCTTTAAATGTAGGATACTCCTTCCTTGTGTTCATGCTTGCGAAAAATGCATCCCATGTCTTGGGAAGACCATTGAGTACTATATTTACTAGTTCCTTCTCTGAGATGATCTCTTCAATAGCTTGTAGTTGATATCTTAACTGAGAGATTCTCACAAAGTATGATGTTATGTTGTCATCATCATTCATCTTCATGTCATAGAACTCATTCTTTAGACTCATTACTTGTCCAATGTTTCTGACTGAGAAGAGGTTTGTTAGGGCATCATACATCTTCTTAGATGAGTCAAGATGGTATATGTAGGGCATCAAGTGGTATTTTATATATTCCACTATGATACTCATGGCATTGATGTCAATGTCTATGAACTTCTCCATAACTGCAACGTTCTGTGGTTCCTTCTCTTTTCCTTCTTCAAACTTTGGTTCCACGATATTTCCTTTCACGATATCCAACACTTTATTCTTGGCAAGGTTGAGGTCAATCCTTATCTTCCACGCTCTGAAGTTAGAAGCCCCATCTAACTTGTTTTTTGACTTCATAGAGTAAGTCATGGTTGCTTTGACTTGGCCAACCCTAGATTTGACAAAAAATTCAAACTTGACGTCTTGGCTTGCTGAGAGTACCAAGAGATGCGCTAGGCTAGGGCACACTAGTCTATCCAGAAATTAGGTCAATCCATTCACTTAAGGTGCCTCAATGAGAGGATTAGGGTTTCTTCAACTGCACCTACTAGTAACCCTAGCATCAGTGCTTTGGTGACTGCTCCTGGTAGAAACCCTAACGGTAGTTATTCAATGAGCTTAGTATCCTTATGGCTATCCTCCCTTCCAATGGTTAGACTGAATGAAGGAGGTGTGGGCCCATAACCTGTTAGAATATGATGGATGTTCTCGTTTAACCATAAAAAATATCACTATTGTCACCCAACCATAGGCCGAAGCCACCCCCAAGCACCTTAACCTTGACAGAGAATCATTTCGGAAGAAAACCTTAGGCTAGGTAGCCAAACAAGATAGCACACTTCTCTCTCCAAGGATAGCACACTGAAAAAGAGTTGATCAGAGAGTCCAAACCATAACCAAGAGATAGTCCAAGCCAAAACCGAAATCTCTCCTCCAGACTTGCGCACAAACTGGCCAATTGCAGTGTGCACAAGTGATGCTTCTGCAGTTTTGAGAATGCCTGCCAGAATGATGACTGACCTCCTATATTTATACTAAATCTGGAAAACTGCCAGGGCTGACTTCTCATTCTGGCTGCCTATTTACTTAGTATATAATATTTCTTTTAGCCGACTTCTTCTCTTGGAGGCTAATAACCTAATACAAGTTATCCTCTTGAGCTGACTTGTCTTCTAGGGTTATTATCCAACTAATTAGGGTTTCTTCTTGCTTCCTAGAATATTCTATTCTCATCAGGTTTACACGTGGAGGTAAATACCTCCCACAACTACCATAATATCAACACTCGGTTCCGAACCGTGTCGACACGGAAGTCTGTAATATTTTCATTTCTGCTGATCATTTATTAATATAAATATTCTCTTCCCATCCAATTTATGTCTTGCAAAGATATGAATTATTAACCATGGGCGTATTTGTTATGTATATTGATGGATTGTGCTATCTAATGTGTTGACCTTTGATATCGCCACCATATGCTTGTTTTGCTTGTTTGTTGAGAACTTGTGGTATGCATATAGCTTTGGGTTGAAGTGCTCAATGGTGGACACCATGGAACATATGGAAGAGGTAGGCCTCTTTCTTATGTCTCTTGCACATTGGTTTATATAGCATATTGTTGGAATAGAGTTGATTTCTGCAGTCATTTCCGTCTTTTGTGGTTCACCCTAGACATAGAGAGATTTTCCTTGTAACATTAGTAGTGTTGAAAATGATTATCAGCTAGATGGATAGCTAGTGTGCTGATGGACAAACATTCTCTAGACGGAAAATGGTCCAAGACATTTTATTCTTCTAGGACGTATGTTTGGATTAGAAGAATAGTCCTTGTAGCCCATGGTGTGGCTTCCAACATCTGTTGGAATAGTTATTCTTCTAGGAAATATGTCTAGATTAGAAGAATGGTTCTTGTATCACTCCATGGAGTGAGTGACTTATTAAACATCATGCCTGATTACTCAGATGGAGTATGGCTTCGAGAGATGATGTAGTTGATGCTATCAGATGATACTGATAGTGATAATGGTGCTTGTGATCTAATCATGAGATAGTCGGTATGGCTATGACGATGCTATTGGTTGAATGGTATGTTTGTGCTCAACACCATTGCTTTCAATGCCTCCCTATCTAGGAGGGAGTGTTAATATTATGGTTGTTATGGGACGTATTAACCTCCACATGTAACCCTGATGAGAATAGAATATTCTGGGAAGCAAGAAGAAACCCTAAAGCATTGGACATAACCCTAGAAGACAAGTCGGCTAAAGGAAATATTTAATATTGAGTTTTTAGCCTCCAGAATGAGAAGTCGACCGAGAAAGCTAAGGAGGAGCAGTATAAATACATGACGCCAGAGCTCATTTTACACACAGCTCGCAACTGCAAAAATTTAGTTGTGCACAAGTCTAGAGAGCAGCTGCAACTGCAGCTACTACAACTTGTATTTTCGGTTTCAGCCTTGGAATCTCTCTTGGTTATGGTTTGGACTTTTTACTTGGTATGCTAACTCTGAAGAGTGATACACTACATTCATTAGCTATTAGGCCTAGGTTTTTCTTCCAGAATTATTCTCTGTCAAGGTTAAGTGCTCGGGGGGTGGCTTCGGCCTATGGTTGGGTGACGATATTGCTATATTGTCTATGGTTAAACGAGTGGTTGGGTGACTATATTGCTATATTTTCTATGGTTAATGAGCACACCTACTTTTATAACAAGCCATGGGTACTTCAACTTATGGATCAAAATATGGGGTCCATCGATCCAAAAACATGCCTCTTAGACACATGAAATAAGGTACATTTTTGAAAATTAAATCCCCATCTTCTTTGAATTCAAAATAAGGTGTAACCCTTACCACAAAAGAAATGATTGAGTCTGCCTTTGATTAGAGGGATCCAATTCTTGGCTAGCTAGGTCTCCATTTTCTGGGTCGAGGGCCATAAACCTGTGAATTTCCCAATAAGCCCTTTCTGCGTATAGACAATATCCTTAGAGTGAGCTATGGTATGCAAGATCAATATCTTGAGGATATGATCCAACTTCTTCACAAACTAGGTAAGTGTGGGCTGAACCATCTTCTTCCCAAGTGTCGCAACCAGGTTTCGAAATGCCTCCACATCGGTGTCGAAATTGGGTATTTGTATCATCCCTCTCCATAGATGTTGTGAGCGGATTGAGAAAATGAACTACAAATAGGGTTTCCTCAAGGGAAGAGAAGCACAAGAAGGAAATTACATTTTTCTCCTTTGAATTCATCAAGAACATATACACTGCTCGATGCTCTATTTGCATTTTCCACAAATCTTCTTGAACCCTCTTTCCTTATCTCACAACCTTTAGAATGAAATGTGAGGTTGTAACCTTGATCACACATTTGAATAACACTTAGAATATTGTGTTTTAAATCTTCAACATACAATAATTTCTATGTTTTAATATTTCTATTATCAATAATCATGATACCTTTTCCAACTATCCCTGCAGAAGCATTATCCCCAAAGGTAACACTGCCTTATTTTTCTTCCTTTGGGGTGATAATTTTTTTCTGATCTCATGTCGTGTGTTAAGAACATCCACTATCAATGTACCATTGGCTTCATTTGTCTTGAGCATACATTGCAAGTCCACATTCTTCCTTCTTTGGTTCTTCTTGCTTCCTTTTCCACACCTTTGTGTATTCTTCTCTATTCTTGGTAAGAACATCTTCTTCCCTATTTTGTTTAGGAGACTTCCATTAATTCAATCACTTCCATTAATCCAACCATTAACTAGAATAAACCCATCATTCTATACACATGTATTATCAACCAATCTTTTCATTCTTGTAACATTTTTAGTAACTCAGAAAGTGAACTCAGAATTGTAACAACAATAATTCAATCACCTTTAGCTAGTATTCATATTAAATATAATGCATCTATCCATCATTATGCATTTTCAACACCAGGATATTTTCATAATGCATCAAATAATTACAAATAAAATAAAAAATCAAAGTGTTAAAACCCATGGTCACATCTACACAATGCATCCCTGCATTGACTACATAATACCACATTATTGTGTCATGCACTCCACCATGGTGAGTTGGAAGGTCTAGCCAATGCCTTAACAGATCATCCAAACTCTTCCCAATACTTTCCGACTATTGGGATACCCTCCTCTTCAACCCATGCACAACATGAGGAAATATAATTCCTAAGCGCTCTTCATTGTCGGCAAAGAGGTTGCAATATGAACATCAACTATACAAGGGAAACCATTGAGCACTCACATAGTGTTATATCCCTTCTGTATCCAACCACATCATGGTCTCACACATGGATAGCTCTATGGTTATTCATTGCTATAGCAAGAGTATGTCTCGTGACTTGACTTGGTTATGATCTCATAACCAATCATAACAAAATATGCAACCAACATTTTATCTAAATGCATTCTAGCATCAACAACAATTACATACTCTAGGCCTTAAGCCATTACATATCAATTTAAATCTTGAAAAATTAACAGAGGGAATTCTTACCTCAATTCCCTTCAACATTTATGCATCAGAAGAAACCAAATGCATACCTGCATGGTTGCTATAAACCTACTTGATGTTACATGATTAGTTGGTATTTGTAGAAGCTCACATGCTTCCTCTTCCATCCTTTTGATCACCATTCCTACAAGCCTCATGGGTATTCACATAGATGGAAGTCACACACAACAAAAACAACAACATCCACATCTTTAACCATGATGTATCATTTTTCCTGAATACATAATCCATCATTAGTCATACTCAACTTCATAACATCGTTATTGCATGTATATAACAACAAACTATTCTAAGTCCACACGCTATCCAAGCATGTACATATGCACAAATGCACACCCGTATGCACAAATGCACACCCATATGCACCAAGCATTCACTGTTAGTATGTAATGTCCCTTTCCCTTTGATGACTCCAAGAGGAACGACTGAGTAGCCTATAGTCGGGAGAAAAAGGGAATAAAAAAGATTATTTAATGTCATTTACAGGAAAAAGCATAAGTGAAAGTGACATTAGATAATAAAATAAGAAAAAGGGGGTTTCAAGTGAATTAGTGATTATTAAATCAAAACTTAGGAAAATGTCGTTTAATAATTAAAGTGAGCGAGAAATTAGATCAGAGGGGATATAAAAAGAGAAAGTCGACTTAGTTTCTCATTATGCATATTGTGAATAGGAAATTAGAACCTAGAGAGGAGTCAGGTGATTTCCTTCTTGTTTTGTGGTTTTTTGGATGAAACCACCACCATTGACAGAGTTCGGTGTTGAAATACACACCCTAGTTCATCGGGAGGATCACATAGGTTCTTCATCAAGCTACAAGTTCAGGTTACAACAGTGGGCAGTTCCAACACAAGCTAGTGCATAGATTTACCAATTTATGCGTGAGGTTTTGGGGAGGATCTACCAACATTCAGGGGTGACTAGGCCCAAATGATCAGGGAGAGATAAATCCCTTCAGAAGCATTTGATATTAGACCGGGGTGCTTCCAGTGAGATAGATCTCACAAATTTCTGATGGGGGAATCACCCAGATCTTGCTAGTTTACTAGTTTGCAGTGCGTGGGGGTTTGGAAATCCATCTGGGGTTCCGATAGTACAATAGAGAGCCAATTATCCCATATCTAGGGATGGGAGAGTGTGCCAAGGAGAAGGGAATATCATTTAGGATAGATCTCAGGCCATTCCTCCAAGTATTTCCACCAGGGTGAATTATCCAATCTTTTGCAACAATTCAACATCACATTTTTGGTTGCATGCAACACTTTCTTCTGTGCATGCAATGGATCTACCTGGAGGATCTCAGATCCATATATATATATATCAATATTTTCTAGTATCTTGTTTGTATTCCAATTAATATCACCATCTATAAAGATCTAGCTAAAGATATTTGCTTGAGTTTCCGCATATTGTAGTATATTGTTTGTTATTTTGCTTAATAAAATTGTTGAGTTGGTTATGATTCAAAATCTATTTGCATGCATTATATAAAACCATTAAACATATAAAAACACATCCATAAACATTTTTGAAACTCAACCAAAAGCCTTAGCGCATCATATCTGAAGTCAAAATCCCAAGCTAACAATTAATATCCAAATCCGAGGATCCCGACATATTACAGTGGTATTAGAGCCTTATTCCTGCCATCCTGTGAAGAAATGATTGAATCATGACCCCATGCTTTCAAGAATAAGTGAAGAATATACAAAGGGAAGAAGTCACATCAAGGATGAGTACATTCAATATTGTAGGGTTCATAGTAGAGACAAAAGGGACAAAAACATGTGAGACTACATTCCCTTCCATATCCATTTAGATACAAAGCCATAGACAAAGGACAAAGACATAGATCATATCAGTTCAAAGACAGAGGCCGACATAGAAAGTAAGATGGGTGATAGACATGATATTCCAGAGGGAAAGGGGAAAGTCCCAGAGGCCCCTTATGAAAGTACCCAGGCTAGATTGAATGATCTCGCCAGAGGGAAATGAGACATGATGAATTCCATAACACAGATGGAATCAATACACAACTGATCCAGAACAACGTGGGCACGATTGGTGCAAATATAGAAGGTGGAGTGAGTGTTTGCATGGGACACCATGGAGGTGGAGCCAGTGGATCCAGTGGGAACCCAACAGGGTCGAGTGGACACCAGACACCCACACACACCTATATCTCAGCGGGGAAAATTCCTAGGCCGCTCTTTCCACAGTTCCATGGGGAACAATAGATTGGACATCTAGGATAGGGGAAACAAATGGGATAGACCAGATAGGGGCAGATAGGCCCGATAGATCCATTTTTAGAGTACATGAGAGACTACTTGGTATTGGGTCCAGAGTTCCACGTTGACATGAGCTTGATGGATTACTGTTTGATCAGATATCGAAACAGGCCCATGGAGGCACAGAGGGGTAACATGTAGTCCCATAACATATATTTTATCAAAAAAGTGGGGAAATTGACCATTACCTCTTTCGATGGTTCTGCTAAATGTTCAGCTCAGGAATGGGTGAAAAATATTGACACATACTTCAAGCTTAATCAAATGACAGATTCAAAGGCGATAAGATTCACTACACTGCACTTGGAGGGGGAATCCCATGAGTGGTGGTATCATGGATTGGTGACTTTGGGTCACAATCACATCACATCCTACTTGGAGTTCACTGAGATATTTATGGATAGGTTTGATTGGAGGGATCTAGAACTCCACTTCATAGATTTGACACAACTACAGTAGATCGAATCAACTGAGTCCTTCATTACAGAGTTCTAGAGGAATGCTATAGCCGTGACTGATATTTCTAAGCACAGATTGGTGATGCTCTTTACTGAGGGGTTGAGTGAACCATTGTGAGGTTGGGTGAAATAATTCAAGCCTCACACCCTTCAGGACACCATTATGCACACCAAATATATGGGAGAATCATTTCTCAAAACAAAAACCTTTTCAAAACCCTTTGTTCCACACAAAGACAAGGATCAGAGACCACCTCAAAAGGATTTGAAAGGAAAAGAAAAACTAGATAATAATACTAGGGGTGAGCTTATGAGGAAGAAGTTGTGCTTCACTTGCAAATATCCGTGGGTTCCAGGACAAAGATGCATGGGCAAGGGACAAATCCACTACATTGAGGTGGATTCAGACAATGATGATGAGGAGGAGATCAAACCCACACCAAATAGTGATTCTTCCAGTTCAGAGGAGGAACATGCACATGAGGAGGGACAACCTCCAAAGACACCCAATTGTAGGTAGGACTACAATTAGGTGGGAAGGAAAAACCACGAGTACAAGTGAAGGGTGGAATCATAACAACCCTTTCAAGAGTACCTAGATATGACAACATCAGAATTAAGAGACTCATTCAGGGACAATGTGTCACAACACTAGTGGATAATGGGGCAACCCATAATTTTATAGATGCATCGCTAGTATCCAGGAGAGGATTACAAACTTAGGATTTTGAGGGATTCACTTTAGCAGTGGAATATAGATACACCATGATTTTCTTGGACAGGGTACCAAATATGGAAGTTAAACTAGGTAACTACACTGTGACAAACACCTTCTATGTAGTTGACTTATTAGAGACTGATGTGGTATTGGGTGTTCGATGGTTGTACTCATTGGGAAATATTAGGTTCAATTATCAGACCCTAATGATGAGATTCAAAGAACAAATGGATCATAGGTGGTATTGAGGGGGATATCTATGGGAGCACCCAGGACAATGTCAACAAAGAGGATGGAGAGGATTTTCAGACATGGGGATGTGACGTATGCCGATGAGTGTTTGATTACCACCAGGACGAATTCATATGGAAGACAAAATTATCATCCAAAGATGAAGGCACTTTTGAGTTAGTATGAGCTGGTATTTGGGATGATACCACCAGGGTAACCACTAGAAAGAGGATTTGAGCACACTATTGAGCTAGAGGCATGGATGACACTAGTGATCACTGCACTCTATAGACATCCTAAGAGGTTCAAGGATGATATTGAGAAAACAATAAAAGACTTGATTTAGATGGGGCACATTAGGCCCATCACTAGTCCATTTTCTTCATTTGTAGTATTGGTCCTAAAGAAGGACGACACACTGAGGATGTTCATAGACTATTGTGCACTCAACAAGAAGACCATAAAAAATAGGTACCACATTCTGTACATAGACGAGTTGATGGATGAGCTACATGGGGCCATATTATTCACCAAGATAGATCTTCATCCATGTTACCATTAGATCAACATTAGAGAGAAAGATATTGAGAAGACAACTTTCAAATGCCATTTTGGGCATTTTGAAGTCTTATTCATGCCTTTCGGGTTGGCCAACGCACCAACAACCTTCCAGTCTTGCATGAACCACATTTTGAGGGGACAATTGTGGAAGTATATTTTGGTCTTCTTCGACAAAATTCTAATATAAAGTAGGACTTGGAAAGAGCATCTGAAAAACTTAGATGGGGTTCTGAACATTATGCAGTCACAATCCTGATATGAAAAAGAATCCAAGTGTGAATTTGGGATGAGAGAGATTCTATACCTAGGCCACATTATTAGTGAGTAGGGGGTGTAGGTACATCAGGAAAATATCTAGGCTATTCTGGATTGGCCAACACCCAAGAACATCATGGAGTTGAGGGGATTGTTTGGGTTGTGTAGTTACTACAAGGGGTTTGTAAAAGGGTTCTCACAGTTGGGGCACTACTCACTGATTTGACCAAGACGAGAGATTTCCATTGCACTGAGGCATCCCAACACATTTTTCAGAAAATGAAGGAGGTCATGAACACCTTCCTAGATCTAACACTCCTCGAATTTTCATAGCCCTTTGTCTTGGAGTGTGACACATCAAGAGAGGGGATTGGAGTAGTGTTGATGCAGGGATGCCACCCCATATCCTTTGAGAGCAGGAAAATTAGCAAGTCTGAGATACTCTATCCTATCTATGACAAAACAATGTTGGCTATCATGCATGCCTTAACAAACTTTAGACAATACTTAGTGGGAAACATATTCGTGGTGAAAACCAATGACAATAGTTTGAAGTATTTCTTGGATCAGAAAGACCTCAGTGAGAGACAACATAAATGGGTTTCGAAGTTCCAAGCCTTTGATTTCAACATTGAGTATGTTAAAGGAAAGAGGAACGTCGTAGCATACACCTTATCCAAGAAGCTAACAAGTTGTTAGTTGATGGACATATATACTGATTGGAAGGCACAATTGTTAGTCGAATATTCCAAAAACCAATTTCGCTTGTGAGGTGATGGATGAAAAAGTGATAGATGATAGGTACAGAGTACTTGATGACATCATTTTCTACAAAGACATGATCTACTTAGTCCCAGAATCTACATTGAAGGAAAATTATTATGAAGGCCAGTCACGATTCTCCATTAGAAGAACATTAGGGGTACTTCAAGAGGTATAGGCATATCAGGGAGAGATTCTCATGGAAGGGTCTCAAGGATGATGTACTGAGACACATTTGTGAGTGTATGACTTGTCAACATAACAAGTATGAGAAAACACAACCAACATGGTTACTTTAGACTCTACCCATTCCAGAGTAGAAATGGGAGAGAATATTTATGGAATTCATCACAAGACTACCTAGGGTGCAAGGTAGGGAATGTACTTTGTGGTGGTCAACAAAATGACCAATTTTGCACACTTCTTTGTGATACCGATTGAGTATAAAGCCACTCAAGTGGCAGATTTATTTTTCAGAGATATCTTCAAACTACACGGATTACCTCGACAAATAGTAAGCAATAGAGATGGACGCTTCATCAATGCATTTTGGCAGAAGTTGTTCAGGCTAGTGGGAAAAAAGTTGGCTATGAGTACCAGTTACCATCCACAGACTGACAAACAGACAAAGATAGTCAATAAATGGGTGGAAGGGTACCTGAGGTTGCACATGGGTAAAATGGCTCCATATGGGAGAGTATTGCTATAACATGACATATCATATGTCAATCGGGATGATGCCATTCAGAGCCTTATATGAGTACAATGCACTATCATTTATGGAAACAATGTTTGGGGATAAAAGGGATCCCATAGCCAAATATTGGATAGAGGAGAGTCAACAGATTCTCAAAATATTGAAGGAAAATTTGCAGGCACTACAGAACCAACAAAAAGTATATGCAGACTGACAAAGAGTAGAGCAAAGTTTTGAGGTAGGGGATTTGGTATTTTTGAGATCAAAGTCGTACAGACAGTCTTCTTTGAAGAAAAGAGGGGAAAAAAAACTGAAAACTAGGTTCTATGGACCTTATCAGATTGCCTGAAGAGTTGGCGAGGTGGCTTACGAGATAGAACTACTGGAGGGTAGTAAGATCCAAAATGTGTTCCACGTTTCTTGCCTCAAGAAGGAGGTGGGAAAACATGCTACTACTTCAGAGGAGTTTCCACCACTGGACGAGGAGGGCCAGTTTGAGTTGTTTCCATAGGAGGTTTTGGAGCACAGGGAGCACAAGTTGAGGACTCAGATTATCAGGGAGTGCCTAATTGGATGGAGGGGACTTCCAATTGAGGATGCTACATGGGAGGGAGAGCAGATACTATAACACCTAGACTTGATGTTGATTGAGGACAAGCAATCTCGGGAAGAGAGGACTGTAATGTCCCTTTTCCTTTGATGAATCTAAGAGGAGCGATTGAATATCCTATACTGGTTCCTGTAGGCTATATTCGGGAGAAAAAGGGAATAAAAAGGATCATTTAATGTCATTTATTGGAAAAAGCATAAGTGAAAGTGACATTAGATAATAAAAGAAGAAAAATGGGGTTTCGAGTATCTTGTTTGTATTGCATTTAAGATCACCATCAATAAAGATCTAGCTGAATACATTTTCTTGAGTTTCCACATATTGCAGTATATTGTCTGTTATTTTGCTTAATAAAAGTTTTTAGTTGGTTATGGTCCCAAATATATTTGCATGCACTGCATAAAACTATTAAACACAAAAAAAGGCATCCATAAACCTTTTTGTAACTCAACCAAAAACCCTAGTGCATCAGATCTGCAGTCAAAACCCCAAGGTAGCAGTTAACATCTAGATCTGAGGATCTCATAATATCACATAGCATGTCTACTAATGCATATGCATTCTAACTTCATTGTATGCATCATGCACTCTAGTGAATTTATGTTCTAGTTCACTTATTTATTCATGTTGTATTTGGTTGTCATTGAATTTCTTCATATCATTGCTACCTTGTGTGCTCCCATTCTTCTCATCTCTAGTACTATTCCCTGATCTGAACACTTTCCAGCCAAGTTCCCCTTGGACATTAAGCAATCCAACTAATGTGCTCTATTGGAAACAACTTCTCTTAGGAAAACATATCAAAAATTTACCTTTATGAAGCATTCTAACACCTTGGAATGAGGTAGCTCACAACAATCCATCACTCTTCTACCACAACATCCTTGAATCAACTTAACCATAATCATTCCACATCCCTGCTATTACTTCTAGTTGTCCATTGGATTTTCCAATTTTTGGAATAGTTATCCTCACTTCATTTAACAATTCCATGTGAAGCCATATTTTTAGCACTCAAGACCATTCCCAATGGAAGTCTATTTTCATTCAATGACACTTTTCAAGTGAAAGAACCTTCACTATTCTATCATGGATTTCTCTGCATTGGTATCTCACTTCCACTATGAACTCTAATATCATAAGTGGATCTCTTTCTCTAAGTAATTTTAGACAAAGTAGCTAAGTCATAGTTAGAAAATMCTTCCCATACACTCCTATGCTTGGCACATAGAKATGATTCACACCTCACCTCCTAAGCTCCTTGTTTTCCTTTCTATTCCCATTAATGACATTCTTCACTCGTTGGATTCATGTCCCATGTGAATATTCTTGTTGTTGTACCTACAATTCATTCATATTCTATARCAGTTGACTAATAATTCTTTTTTTCTGCTCTTATTGAGTTCTTTATTCACTTTTCATTACTTTCCCTGTAGCTCTTTGTTGCCTCAACCTACTTCTACTAGCTCTGTCATGCTTCCATGACTCTTATATACAATCCTAGGCTTGAATTTATCTGATTATACCTCCAATTATTTTTTTCTTCAAAGAAACCAGGGAAAATTTATTAAAAGGTATGCAAAAACTTACATAAGGTGGAAGCTTACAATATTCCAAATCCATCCTTTGCACAAGAGGTAAAAACAGGTTGATATTGATAAAAAATATTCAGAGAGAGTGAGTTTGATTGTGTCTTATACAATACATCAAAATTGCTTCTTGAATATATCCTATTAAAGATACCTAGCAAAAAAATGCAAAAGCAAAACATCTATTAAGAAATTAGTTGGGGTTGGCATTCCTGTCTGGCTCTTCTTCAGTTTGTTTTAGAGGCAAACTGAGATCTGGAAGAATTTTTTGTGGACTCGGGGATGAAGCCTCCTTATTAAGAGTGGAAATTGGTCAAGCTGGTGATTGGGGTATTAAATGAGTATTCATTTCTTTAACTTCAAAGCAAATTGATGCACATTCCTCGTGAAGTTGATGTTGACCCTGCCTCTGTTGTGCCAAAATTTCCATCGTTGTGAGAAACCTCAAGGAGAAACCTTACACTTGAGTATGAAAATTTTGGATGGGATGAACTAGCTCCTCATACTCCTCATTCCTTATTTCATGTCTCCATCTTTCTATACCTGTTCGATTCCACGCCATGCTCTAGAATTATTCTGTAACTTTTGGGTTGAGTGCTACCAGTACAATTATTTGGAAATCAAATTCCTCATACCCTTGTTTTGATTTAAACTTATGTAAATGAACCGGGGGTGGTGCACTTAAAAAATGCAGCCAACCTGCATGTTGCAACATCCATGTCGGGGAATGATTTACCTCCATAAAATATGAGGCTCTTGAAGTGATCTCCCACAAACTAGCCAGGTGATGAGGAGGGGTGGTGCCAGTCCTATCATGGATGGGTATTCTTTGATCCAACCAAGGTGATTCCATCTCCCATCGAAGCAGTACAACAACCATATAACCAATTACCAGTACATCTGGGAGTGAGGACAAACTCATTCGTGAGACAAGTTGTGCACATGCGCATTTGGTCGGGGGGTTCTGTATTCTTCTATTATGTAGTCTAGGGAAATTTTTACATATAAACTATGGGCTAGATACATACCAACATAAACAGTTAGTATATATCCTTAAATAAAAAACATGAGAATTTGCCTGGGAATACACTGACATGAAGGGTGTACACCCTGACACATGCATCCATCAAATATATACCCAGGGGAAGTGACCCCTGTTAGGCAACCCCAGAGAAGGATGAACCCAGAACTCAAAGACATAGTCAAGGAGGAGATTCAAAAGTTGCTAAATGTAGGATTTATATATCCCATCTCCGACAGTAAGTGGGTATCCCCACTTGTAGTGGTTCCAAATAAATTGACCGGGAAATGGAGAATTTGTGTTGATTTCTGGGAACTCAACAAAGCCACTCTGAAAGACTACATTCCTCTCCCTTTCATTGACCAGGTTCTATATACCTTGTCTGGAAAGAAGTATTTCTCCTTTCTATATGGGTAGAACAGGTACAACCAGATTCTTATAGCACCCAAGGACCAGAACAAGACTACCTTTACTTGTACTTGGGGCACCTATACCTATAGGGTCTTACCATTTGGATTGTGTAATTCTCCTGCCACATTTCAATGAGCAGTACTAGGGATATTTTCTGATCTTATTCATGATTGTGTGGAGGTCTACATGGATGACTTCAAAGTCTATGGCAACACTTACTAGTAAGCCTTAGACAACTTAGAAAAATTCCTCATCAGATGTCAGGAAATGAACCTATCTCTAAGCCATGAAAAATGAAAAATGTTGTTAACTAAAGGAGTGGTTCTAGGACATCATGCTTCATCTAAAGGGATAAAAGTCGATCTTGCAAAGATTGAGGTCATTGTTAGACTTCCACCCCCCAAGACTCAGAAAGAGGTGAGAATCCTTCTTGGACATGCTGGATATTACCGACGGTTTATTGAAAATTTTACAAAGATTGTTGCACCTATGTTTGGATTATTGATAAAAGATGTTGACTTTGTTTGGACTGAGCAGTGTCAAACTGCCTTTGAAACCCTGAAAGCTAAGTTGTCTGTGGCACCAGTTCTTAGAGGGCCTAATTGGACTCTCCCATTTCATATATCCACTGATGCCTCTGACACATCAATAGGAAGGGTATTAGGGCAGAAAGAGGACCATCAATCCTATGCCATTTATTTTGTAAGCAAGAACTTGTCCCCTGCTGAGTTGAACTACACAGTCAATGAGAAAGAGTTCTTGGCAGTTGTTCATGCTATTAACAAGTTTCATCATTATATTACAGGTTATGAAGTATTTGTACAGATCGATCATTTCGCCATTAGGTTCCTCATGAACAAACCTATAACTAATGGTCGAGTGACTAGGTGGCTCTTGTTATTGCAAGAATTTAATATTACTATGCTTGACCAACCTGGGAAAGATAATGTAGTAGCTGACTTTATTTCCTGAATAAAAAATGAGGATGATGATATCCCTGTAGATGATAGTTTCCTAGATGAGCACCTCTTTTCCCTTTCTGTCAATACCCCATGGTTTGCAGTTATGGCAAACTATCTGGCTACTAGGAAGTTACCGTCTCATTTGTCACCTCAGGAAAAGTGGAAAATTATTACACATAGTGCTAATTACTCTTGGGTTGGTCATGATATTTTCCGCACAGGTCCCGATTTGATTATTCGTAGATGTGTTTGAGAGGACGAGGTACCTGATATACTATGAAGTTGTCATGATGGACCATGTGGTGGCCATTTTTCTGACAAACGTACATCATATAAGGTATTACATTCAGGTTACTATTGGCCTAGCATTTTCAAAGATACTGCCAAGTATGTGAGAAGTTGTGATAGTTTCAAAAGGATAGGAAGACCTATGTCATATGATGAAATTCCTTTGTAGGCCCAAGTTATGATAGAACCCTTCGAAAAATGGGCCCTTGACTTTGCAGGACCAATTTCACCAATGTCCCGTAGGAAAAACTATATTTTGGTTTGTACGAACTATGTCACCAAATGGGTAGAGGCAAAATCCCTATTCAGGGCTACAGAGAATTCTGTTGTTGAATTTATCTATGAAGGCATATTTACCCGCTTCGGTTTCCCTCGTGAAATTGTTACCGACCAAGGCATTCAATTTACTTCCAAGATGATGAAAGAGATGACAGAGAAATATGGGATTAAACACCGTAAATATTCTCCATACCACCCGCAAGCCAATGGTCAGGTAGACCACAAACAAAGTTTTGGAAGCCATCTTGACCAAGATTGTTCAGTTACATCACCGGGATTGGGCTGATAGGCTCCCAGAGGCCTTGTGAGCATATCGAACTACCTGGAGAAATACCACTGGACATACCCCTTATGAGATAGTGTACGGGAAACAAGTACTTTTACCTATATAATTCCAAGTAAGGACATTCTGTATTTCCGTAGAGTTAGGATTGAACCTGGATGAGGCTCAGAAGCAATGAGCCTTACAATTGAATGAGCTGAATGAAATCAGGCAAGATGCCATCCAACGAAAAATATTAGTCCAGAACCAGAGGAGCAAGTGGCATGACAAGTTTATTAAGAAGAAGCACTTCTAGCCTGGTGATTGGGCCCTGTTGTTTGATTCTCGATTCAAAACCTTCAAAGGAAAACTTACCACCCATTGGTTGGGCCCTTACGAGGTAGACACTGTATATGACAACAGAGCTGTAAAAATTAAAACAATTGACGATGGACAAGTCTCCTTTGTGGTAAATGGACACCGACTTAAGTTTTATCATAAGCCCATTTCCAGAGAAGATTTTCTACAGGTCATGTCAACTGACAAGGCATTGGCCTTAGTAGGTGGGGAAGTCCCCCCTTGTTCTTGAATTATTTTTTGAATTTCCTACTGTATATATGTAAATATTTTTTTGAATTTGTTAATAAGACAATTCTAGATATTTCTGTAAGTAATTATTTCACCAGAGTACACAGTTTCAAGGATCTTTATTCAAAACATTGTTATACTTGAATTTTATGTCTGTTAAAGAATCAAATGAATATTGACTTACTGTAGTTAGCCATATTTTTGCAAACATTCTCATTTTTTAAGGCATTCTAAAGCAGTTGTTCTTGAAACTTGTCACCACTGTATAAGGAAGTGATACCGTAACTATCAAGGCTAGAGGTCTCTCGTACAATTTTTCCAAGAAACCCGAGTAAGTAAGTCAAGTGTCTTTATCAAAAAGTAACAAGGAAGTCTAAATACAAAAAGAAGAAATTGAGTTGAGCCTAGAGATACCTTTATGTTATTTCTCAATGGTACCATCCACTACGTACTAAATAGCTTGATTATATCATATCTTTAGATAGGCCACATCCATTTAAGTACCCCTTACATCGGGACAATCACTAATAATATAATGGAAAGTCATCCTCTAACATAAATACCATCCCAATTAAAAAGAAAAAGAAAGAAAAAGTTGTTTCAGAGTTGTTCCCCAATCTTCTTGCATAAGAAATATTATACTAAAATCTTAAAATATGGAGGGCCAGTCTCTGAGGGTTTAAGAGGCTAACCCGTCGGGATACTGACAGGTCTGCTGGTAGTGGGTATCGACCTGTAGTATGACTAGGTAAAATTGCCAAAGTACTGAACATGCTTGCTGGCAGCGGAGCATTCTACCTAGAGAGGATGATAATCTAACAAAAATAATTCATAAATTTAAACTTGTCTTGATGTACGACATTACTTGCATACAAAGCTGACATGGAGTATGCGTGGTTAAGCTAAGGTTAATGAATCTCATAAAATTTCCATTGGGAAATAACTCTAAGACTATCTTGAAACTCTCTTGCCTACCTCTTCTTATCTATATATAGGATCTCTTATCCTATAGGTGGGGCCATCTTCTAACTATCTTGTCAGACCAAGCTGTGAAATTTTATCTTTACACTTGACATACTATAAATCTTCAGCTATTGGGGGATACTGACTAGTTTCCTATACTTTTACTTGTGAGGTGTCACAATACTTATGTGTGGGGGAGGGGTTCATGAGATGGCAAATGATCATTGCCTAGAAAAGTATATCTTTGCAAGATTTTTTGTATTATTTTTATGATACAGGTTATTACAATGATAGTCATGTTATTTTTGAAATGCTTAAACTCTTATGTGCTATAAATTACTGAACACATACTTAACAAACCACTCTTTATCGGTTTATCGTTTCATTACAAACTGCATATTGTAGGTTTGACAATACATATTTTATGCTTGATATAACCCGTTCATTGTAGGTTTTTGACATTATATGTCATATACAAGAAGATCGAGTGAGCATGGAGCATCTTGCCTCTGCTCATTAACTACTGTGATTCTCAAAAACACTTCAAAGTTGTAGGCTATCCATTATAAGAGGTGAAAATGCACTTAACACAGAAGTATCGGATGAAGTACTGTATGAGGTACCAGATGAAGTGTTGTATGAGGTGCCAAATGAGGTGCCATGTGAATTACACACCAGTAACTGTCCTAGATTCCAGGTAACCAGAATTCACTTACATTCAATTAAATTAGTTGTAGGCATTGATTAAAATATGCTTCATATGTATGATCAAATGTCCAAGTTAAAATACTTGGACATTGATCTAAATACACACCATTACATTCTCCCAAAGCTTGCCATCGAATACGAATTTCCCACATATGGAAGCTCACACGCACATGTGTACAACGTATTCCACCTTAAGTGCATCCAAAATTGGGTTGGGCACTCTATTATCTCATTTTCCCTTTCCATTTTCTCCCCTCTGCATTAAGAAATCGCGCCCAACCTCTGCCACCTCGTCCTCTGTTCAAAACGCATTCGGCCTGTGATACATCTGTGTCATTTCTTGGCTCAATTTTTCCCTTGCTTGGTGAATTTCACCTCTGTCACAATGCCCAGGAGATACAAACCCTCCTCCTATGCAGACTTGTTTTCCATTCCCTAATTTGCGCAGTGAAGAGAAGTGTTTTTGCGCGCTGGCTGCGGGCCATTTATGTCTAGCTTGCAGGGCCACGATGAAAACCTCTCTATGCAATTTGCAGTTGGTTTCAATGGTAATACAACACATGTACGATCTCTTACCTTTGAAGTTTCAAAAGAGTCCATTGTTGTTGCAACAAAACTCCCAAGAATGGGAGATAGATGGTTCAAAAACCACCAATTGTCGAGCTCAAGTTACAACAGGGTGTTTAAGCTCGTATTCAAGAGCATTTCAGGAGACAAAGGGTATGCTAAGGATTGGATAAAGGCATAATTGGTCAATCCCCTCATCGTTATCACAAGGTTAATTACATGTGAAGGTAGATACTCTACTTTCAAATCTTGTCATTTTAGATTGTTGGCTCATTTTCTGTTCAACAAACCCTTGAATTTCCCCTTCTATTTTCTCAAAATCTTGGAGAAGATGTCCTCTCAAGTGAGGAAAAATGTGACTAATCCCCACAACAGTCTCTTCCACCATGGCTTGATCAATCTCCTTGTTCTAGCCGAGTTGGAGAAACAAGGGAAAAATTGGGATGCATTTATCTACCAATTTGAAAACCCTCACTTGAAAGTTAAGACCGACAAAATGCCACTTAGCCTAAAAAATATCTCTCCATCCAAGCCTCGCTCTCCAAGAACCCCAAACTCCCTTGCACAAACCCTCTCTTTGCCGGAACAATACCAAAAGCTTGTTGATATCCCTACTTCTTCATTGGGTAAAAAGAACAAGAGCAAAGACCAAAAGAAGCCCATTGTTGACCCCCCAATGCCTTCACTCTCTCTTGATCCTACACCTAAAAATATCCAAGAAGTAATGCAGCAAGACTTTCCCATCATTCCTACAAACAAGAGGGGAGCCAATTGATTTGGTAAGGGACCCTTTCAGAAGAGTACTCGGAACATAAGAACCAAGCCTTATGAAAAATCTTCACCTGCTTCGGACCTCATCCAAGTGTCCTCCAACATTGAGAGCCCTCATAAGAAGCCTAGGGAAGTCTCTGCGGATGGATTAGATCCACTAAGGAAAAAAAATCAGAACCTACCTCACCTTACCGATCTCCCATCACTCCTACTTCACCCATGCCCAATCTGTATCCTAAAAATGATAGATTGTCCACATCCCTCAAAGGATCTAAGCCTTTCTCAGAGATCACCGATTCTGTCCCAACCATAGAGAAGCTACAAAAAGAAAACCATCATCTTCTCCAACAGTTGGAAGAGAGGAAGACAATAGATGTACACCTTCATCATGATAATGTAGTCCTTCATGCAAAGGTCAACTCCCTTTAGTGGTTGGTTGATGAAATGACTAAATCTAACCGCAGCCTCAGAGCACAATTGAAGCAACACAAGATGCACAAGGCTAAGTCTACACAGCAACAAGGAGAGGCTTCCAAAGATGATCCTCTTCAGCAAGCCTAGTCACGAGGGGTAACTTATTTTTGTTTGCAGTGGGACCCGCAAAATCATAAGTGTGGGGGTAATGTTGGGCCTGAGATATGATCATTTTTATGACGGTTATTATACATTTTTGCCACATGTACATATGCGTTTTTCATCCTTTAAAGGAGATTTTTGAAGAATTTCATGATAAAATGGTATGATTTCCATAAGGTACGTGTAATTCATGTTTAATGATTGAATCAAATATAATTCATCATGTTTTATGATTTATAAGAGCTAATTCACATTTTTTGGTGTTACAGGGAAAAAACGCACTACGTTTCTAGTTCCGGCAATGGATCCGTCACTTGATCTGGCACTCGTTCCGACACTCGATCCGACACTCTGTCCAACACTGCGTATTGCACAAAAATGTAGGGTGACTTGGCGATTAAGGTATTGGCGGCCAGTGACGGGAAAATCGGGCACTTGGGTTTTGTTTATCCTTGCCCCCTCTAGCTACTAAGCTCCCGACAACTCAGTTTCAGTGGTTCAAGAGAGTGATTATTGGCTCGCTCCATTTTATTAGTTAGGGCATCATTTATTGTAATTTTCCGAATTTAGAAGCGGTTCAACCCTCTTGTGGTCGACCACTTGGTCTGTAAGCTTATAAATACTACTAGGATGGTTAGATCATTGTTAAGTAGCATAAGCAAGTAGAAGAACCATTGTATTGGAGGCAAACTCGTTTTCCTCTGTTTTTGATATTTTACATTACCAGAATTATGCCAGAACTGCATTTTAAAGTTTTGATGGTGAATTCACCTTGTTAATCTCGTGGTGTGCTCGTAGGAAGTAGCCACAACTTGCTGGGGGGCCCACCAACAGTCTAGTGACTATCCGTGTGTTGTTTATACAATTCTTAATTTAATTGCTCTTTTTATTTTCTGTACATGCATGTTTTTATTGTGCTAATTAGTTTGTTGTAGCTTAGTTGTTTTGATTCTCTTTTGCAGGTTAGATGATGATATGTATTAGCATGCACTGATATTGTAGATTAGGAACAGACTTGCAAGTCTCTATACTAACCCCATGTGCATTTAGATGTTAGATTCTGCTTTCTTTTATGATTTTATAGTCTAGTTTTAAACAGAGTTTAATTAGAATAGAACATAGTTTGATTTGTGTTTTCTTTTGACAAGGATTGATGGATGGATAGATTTAATTCCAGTTTTTAATCATAGCTTGCTCATCTTATTTTTATATAGAACTTGTTTAATTAGTTGTTGGTTAATATAATTGTTAGATTACTTTTTAATATCAGTTTTTAATTTTTGTTTTTAGTCATTTCTTTATTGTAGTTTGAATGGTTGGAATAGACATAGTGTAGTTTCATTTTACGCAATTTCCTTTCCTAGAATTGAAATGAAATTAAATTTCTTATTTAAATAATGATGATCTCGTTATGTTGTTGATGGTTTATACATGAATATGCAGGGTATTTAACATTATTTTTTCATGGCTAAGTTTTCATTGGATTGTTTACTCCACACCTTTCATTTTTCCATTGAGATTAGTGTTGAGCTTATACCATTGTAATTGTCCTTTGTTGTCAAGTGCCATCAAGATATTATCCGACACCGAAGACATTCACACAACCACCAACATTATATTTGAATTGTCATAGGTTGAAAGAATAGTTTTCCTGCTTTCATAGATATAGTTTTTTTCTTTCATATCTTAGGAAATAGTCTTATTTGCTTCTGTAGGATAGATAGACTTTGCTTTGATAGATTAGATAATATTTTTCTTATCATAGATTAAGAATTAGTTGTTAATCTTTCTTGCTTTCAATAGAATAGATTTCCTTTCATGCATTGCATTGAGCATTTAGTCCAGTTGCCTCTTAGATTTCCTTTCACGCATTAGAAATAGTTTTGCATTAAGAATTTAGTCCACTTGCCTCTTAGGCTAGATAATTGTTCAATGAGAAGTTTTACTTTGATTGCTTATAGTAGTTAGTTGCCTTTGTTTACTTGTCTTTTTCTTTAGTAGGTTAGTTAGATGTCTTTGCTTGCTTGTCTATTTGCTTTAATAGGTTAGATAGGTGCTTTTGCTTACTTGCTTATTTATTTGGCAGTTTCTCATTGAATGTAGGTTGGCAAGTTAAAGAAGTTTGCTTTTGTCATTTTCTTATTATGCTTAGTAGTTTGCCTTTGTTTATTGTTGAACTAGTTTGCTTTACATAGAGTTTTCATTTGCTTTCTTAGGAACTATCCATTGACCCTTGGCCCAAAAGTACTTAGGTTACCTAGTTTCAATTTTCTTAGTAGGGTTTTCTCATTAGATAGCTTTGCTTGAGTAGATTAGACTTAGATAGTTGCCTTCCTTAGTTAGACTATACTCCTACCAGCCTTCTACCTTTGGCATATATTTTTCTACAACTCTAAGTTTACTTACCCCGGGTTGACAATTTAATTAAGGGTTTTTACTGTGTTTTTAGTGCATATATAACACCCATCACTCAACCACAGGCACGTCCAACTCTGCAGATCTCCTTTCTCACAAAGTTACACTGGAGAATCATCTGGATTTCTTCTCAACTCTCTATAAGGAGGAGACCATCTCTATGTTCTATCTCTATCTCAGATGGGAACCACACACCCTTCTCGGGGGCTCTCTTTCAGGTTTGTGTCCTGGAGAATGTCTCACATAGCTGTAATCATCAACACTCCCTCTCAGCTAGGGAGACATTCTTCATCATGCCAAGTCTCACATGGATGTACTTTTAAATTTGTCTTGGTTTTAGTCATCAACACTCCCTCTTGACTAGGGAGGTATTCTTCACCAAGTTAATTTGGTAAAGATGTCTGCAATCTGCTCATGTGTAGGAAGGTACTGCATGTGTACTATTTTCCTCTGCATCATATCTCTAATATAATGATGTTTTATCTCAACATGTTTCGATCTATCATGAAATATTGGGTTCTCAAAGATCTTTACACACAACTCTGGTTATCATCATAGGATCCATCTCATGATCAAGTAAATATGTCAGAAGCTTGTGAAGCCACACTACTTCGTACACTCAATGATACATACTCTACTTCTGTGGTATTTGAGGCCACATAGATTTTTTTCCTGCTGCACTAGGAAACCATGACAACTTTTATGGTAAGACAACAACCAGATGTTCTCTTCCGGTCCACTGTACTCTTTGCTCAATCTGTATCATCATATGCTGTAAACTCAAGTTCACATTGGGGGCATATCTCAATATATATTCTTTACTGGTATCAAGTGAGTCTGTCTCGACTGACTCATGGATTGTCTAAGTGTTGACGGGCGAAAATGAACGGTTGCCAACTGGAAGAGTGGATCCGGTCCGGGGTTGTCTAAATAACCCAAGCCGTTTGGGATGATCCACCCTGACAGGTTTAGCGGCTCCGTTGGCCGATCTAAGTCCTAGGAAAATGAAAGAAAACTACACTAAAGGAACTAATATAAATGAAAATAACAATTAAAGCAAACTAATAAACAAATCTGAACTATAAATATATACAATTTACTGTCTAATACTATAATAACTCTATGAAATTTAACGTTCAACTATCAACATAATTAAATCTTAATCACAAATGTACAATATTTATAGATTACAGATTTTACATGAAAACCTGCTAAAATAATTTGTGACTGTCCTATGACAACAAACTATTGTTTTTTTATTTTTATGAGTTTATAAAAAATAAACAGAATGAAAACTATCTAAGCTGAACAATTAAAATAATAATTCTAACTATGAATCTGAACTAATATATCTATCTAAACTACTTAAATAACACTAATAAGCTAACCTGTAATAACGCTTTCCAATTTGTCCTGTGTAAAGAATTCAGTTCAACTGTTCGATGGGAGGAAACCCGCACCAGATTCTCTGCAAGCTTCTTGTAAACCAGAAGAAACAGTGCTCTTTTGAATATCAATAACATAACAAACAAGACATAAAACTAACAACAATCTTATGATTTACAAATCGTCGCAATTAGATAAACCTGTATGCAAAGATTTGTACAAAATGATTCATTTAACGAAGAAGATAAATCTTTAATTCTTTAAATTGAAACAAAGTAATTGCTGTATTTTTTTAAAATAAGAGAGATCAGATATGGATA